>OU383788.1:8996621-9160141 GCA_910950805.1 Acrocephalus scirpaceus scirpaceus
AACCCCACAGCCTCCCTAGGGTTTGGAAGGTGCCTGAACAAGTCCATTGTAAAATCCACAGCCAAAGCTGGTCTTCCTGCCTGTGCCTGGTGAACTGCACAGCTCATGGCCCCACGCTGTTGCCCCATCCCAGTGTGTACTCAGAGAGAAAGTGTGCAAACCACAGGGAAGCACAAAAAGAGCATCTCATACCTGATCTGATCTGTTCAAACAAAAATGGCAAAGCAGAGGATGCACAAGGAGGACGAGGGGACGGGTAGAGCCCTCAGGGCCACCTGCTGCTCCTGCTGCTGTGCCCTTTGTGTCCTCAGCACTCCTCCAGTCCTGTCTCTCCCAAGAGTCAAACGCTGGAGAGTCCCTCCTGCCCAGCTGTGGGACCTGCCCCCTTCATTACAACCCACTGACAGGTTAACTTCTTCCCTACAATCCTGCTCCTGTGGATGCTGGGTGTAGGTGGCTGCTGTTGTTTTTAACCGTTTACTACCTGGGGAGCGATTTTCGGCGCGTTCCACATGATTATTTCCCAACACTGCAATTTGGGACTTGCTGGGCTGCTGCAAGGTTTGTTTCTCACAGAGGTGACCTCCCCGCAGCTCGCTGCATGTCAGGGTTTGAGGAATATACTTGAGTTGATGGGTAGGTTGTGTGCATCCCCTGACCTCAATCGTTTTCACACTGTGAGAACTGCTGGGAAGTGGTTTGACACAAAGTGTTTATAATCTCCATCAGAAGGAAGGGAAATGATAATGGGCCCATCTTAGCAAAAAGGAGACAGCCACCAGGCTCCCTTCTAACAGTGGCCTTAAGCTCTGCTCTGATTCGAGCATTATAATTAGTAAAGAAACAAGCTGTAATTAAATTAGGGAATGGAAAGGCAGGAGTGCAGCCACCACGGAGGGTGGTTAGGGGAGCTCCTGCCTGGCAAGAGGTGCCATCAGGGGCAGCACAGCCAGGACCACGACAGAGACTTTGTTATCACCTCATCCTCCTGCACTAGGCAGGAATTGGTCACTGGAAAGCAGTTAGAACTCTCTATGGAATGATGAATTCTGGGCTTTTGCTATGACACCAGGCCCCTGTTCCTGGAGAATGAGATTTTTATAGTGCCCACAAGCCCCTGGGAGCTGGGGCTGGCGATGGGGGAGTGTCTGATCCCCAGGGACCCCTCCAACTCTGGGGTCCCCACAGAGTCACCGCACATGCAGCTGGTTTCTGAGTGTCCTTGTGTCATGGACACATGACTGTCCTTGCTTTGGGCCAAGAATGGGCTCTTTTGGGAAGAAAGCTCTGCACTCAGGGATGCAGGGTGCTGCAAAGTATCCTTGGTGTTCAGGTCCCCTCAGCACCACTGTGTCACTGTCCCCCAGGCCGGTGGGGGGTGGAACACCCTGCAGGTGTTCCTTGCTGCACCAGGCTGCTCCTGAGTCCCAGCACAGCCCATCCCTCACTGAGTGGGAGGGAGGCTGCCCTGAGCCTCCCTGGGGGGCACAGGGGTAGGGGTGGGTGCCAGTGCCCAAGGTGCTGCCAGCTCCAGATCCTCAGAGATGCAGCCAAGGCGCTCTGGCCGTGCAGATTTATTTCCTGGCTTTTAGCCAGCCTAGGAATGGAAATACTCTAGAGGGTGAAAGGCTCATAGTCAAGAGCTCTTCACCTCTTCCCTGAAAGGACCTCTCATCCTCATTCACTCAGGGGTTTATTACCACTCCACTGCCTGAGAATACCTGTTTGCAAAGACAGAGCTTGGAAAAAATAATCTGCCCAGGTGCTGGAGTGCTCAGACCTGTCAGTGCTGAATTCAAAGCAGAGCCAGTTTGGGTCTCTTCTTCCTTCTTTCATTTGGATCTGGAGGAGCAGGCGGTGGTTGTGATGGTTGGCCACCAAAGAGGCTTTACCTGTAATGTATGTGAAAGGTGATGACACCTTTCACAAGAGAAACCCAGAAGTGGGATCCCGCTGTTGAAACAGCCCTGTGGGAACTGTTGTTGTAACAACAACAACAACACATCCAGTCCTTCTTAATAAGCCGCAGAGAGGCTGAGGAGGAGGAGGAGGAAGAGGAAGACAACAGCGTATTCCCATCTCCTCCCATCACCCTGCCTAGCTCTTACTGCTTTTCATCACAGGGTGATGGCACTGGACCGTTCTGTTGCATTTATTTACATTTATCCTGGTGTTTTCCTTCAAGTCTTGAAATGCAGGTACAGGCTGTGGTGTTAGGCCAAAACCTGTGACAGGCCCCAGGGGACAGCTTTGGGGACATTGGCGGTGGGGACACGGTGTCGAGCACAACTCCAGCGCTGGCCCCGATGGCAGGAGAGGCAGGGCAGGCTGTGCAGGGTGGCCAGCGTGGGAGCAGGGCTGGCATGGGAGCAGGGCTGTGCCCACCGGCGCGGGAGCTGTGTCTGCCACCCAGGCTGAGGCTCCCGCGCTGCCACCCGGCTCCGCAGCCCCGCGCAGGCTGCCTGCACCGCACCGAAACAGGCAGCTAGAAAGTAAACAGTGTCTGAAACCTATTCTCATTAGGCTAATTTACGAATAAATTACCATATTCAATGGCCTTATTTTTACTGCTCGTTAACAGGCCCATGATAGGATGATAATTATGGGATTTTAAGTGGCTAATGGCAGCTGGGGCGTCAAAAGCAGTTTTTACGAATCTGTTTATGGCAGGGAAGGTGACAGGAGGGTGGGACACTGAGATGTTGGAATCGCATGTCAGGGAAAAAAAAGCTTTAATTGTTGAGTATTTATTAGAGAGGAGGGAAGACTGTAATTTAAAAATGAAACTCTGAAAAACAAAAAGGAAATTAATTAGTCTCCCAGCGCTCCGGTGGCTAGTGCTTAAGGAGGACCTTGCTGGTGGGCAGGCGGCCTTCGATGGTCCCCATGGGCATGGCGCAGTGTGGCCGTCCCATGTCACTGGGTGCTGTCCCCTCCACACGTGGTGCAGGACCAGTGGCTGATGCTGTCAGGACAAAAGGGGCTCTGGTGGAGCATCAGCAGCCGGGTGTGAGGGGTGTGAGGCCGTGGTGTTCCCGCCAGCACTGGGCGCATCCCGGTTTTGCCATAAGGGGCTGGGCCGCTGTCCCAGGGCTGCTGCGCCTCTCCCTCCCAACCATCTCCCTCTGTCCCCATTTCCCAGTAGCCGGTGTTTTTTCCCAGTGTTTAGCCTGGCTGCTCATCATCTCCCATCTCCACCGATTCATCTTGATCTTTCAGTTTAGTATGCAGCGCTCGGAAAACAAACACGTACCAGACTGACAGTGGGAATAAATATCGTGGAGATGTTGATTAGCATTTGATCCCAGCTGGGCCTCTGGAAGCTGCAGCACTGGAATGCCTTGGCAGTTTTTTAATGCTGAATAATTTGATTAGATCAGTGGCTGAGCCTGCTGCTCGCGGTGAGATAAACCCTCCCCACCCGCCGCCCCCCGCACGCCGCTCCCTCCCTGCCTGCCTTTGCTTTCTTTTATGGGGCCTTAAATACGTCGTTTAATCAACTCTACAATTTCAATTTAGCACAGTTGTTGACTCGCATGGATGATAAGGTTCTGGAGACCCCACAGATTGCTGCCTGCTCCAACAGTGCCACGTTCTCCACGGCCTCCTGGCTTTGCTGCCGAGCCCAGCCCGGCCCAGCCCGCGGCTGCCGGAGGGGCTGTTCCCTGAGCCGGGCTGTCACTCAGCCACGGGGACATCTCCAGCCTCTCCGCTGTGTGATCACCGACGGGGACATGTCCCCTCCACACGGTGACACGAGAGCAACCAATGGTTTGTGTTCAAAAACACAGTCATCACACTTTTTTTGTTGTTGTTATTTTCTGAAACACTGAGAGCGTGAAGACACGGGGGGGATGGGGAACTGCGATTACCCCAGACCTCAGCAATCCTAATTAAACACGGATTGCGGAAATTTCCTTCTCTCTCCCTTAAAGAGAAAAGAGTGGGGCGCACTCCTACACTATCTAAACCACTTCTGCTTTTAATCTAATTTAGATAACACTCCTGGCATTCCTTTCCAATAGGAGAATAATCAGTTCAGAGGGTGGCCAGCGAGAGTGGAGTGAACAGCCCTGGCTCTTCCACTGCCGGTTTTCCCAAAACACCCTGCTGATGGCTATTTCCAATGTGTATTTTAAGCATCTTCTTATCGCAGAATACCGTTTAAAAGCAGCCCAGCTTCCCCTGAACCACCGAGGCTCCACCGTTCCATTTCTCCCCCTACATCAAAACCGGGAAAACCCTGAATTACAAACTCAGCCTTTCCTATCAGAAAGGAATTATTTTATCTGCAAAAGCAAAACTGTGTGTTTTCAGCCACTGACCCAATCCCGGGTAAATAAACAGGCAGAGACTCCCTGTGTTTGCTGACACTCATTAGCATTCCCGGCGGGTGTGAGGGTGATACTATCTGACAACCACCAGCTCAAACTTTCTCCCTTCGCTTTAGTCGCTTGTGATTCTCACGCACAATAAACAAACCGGCTCCTGCTGCTGCCCGCCCCCTCCAGCCCCCCCTGCACCGCTCCCGCAGCTCTCCCGTACCTTCCCTGACCTCCCGCACCTGCGGGAGAGCACCAGCACAACTCCCGCACCCCCTCCTCATCCCCTCCGCACTTTTCACACCTTCCACACCTCCCGCAAACCTCTGGGATACCTCCCACACCCCTCCTGCACCTGCGGGACAGCCCCTGAGCATCTTCTGCATCCTCTCCACACCTTCCACAACTCTTGGACACCTCCCACACCCCTCCTGCACCTGCAGGACAGCCCCTGAGCATCTTCTGCATCCCCTCCACACCTTCCACAACTCCTGGACACCTCCCACACCCCTCCTGCACCTGCAGGACAGCCCCTGAGCATCTTCTGCATCCCCTCCACACCTTCCACAACTCTTGGACACCTCCCACCTCCCCCTGCACCTGCGGGACAGCTCTGCAGGACCCGGGGTACTGGAGGAGTTGTTGCAGTCCAGGGGAAGGATACAGCCTGCCAGAGCACAGGCAGCTTGACGAGGTGACACCGAGACTGAATGGGGTGGGCAGGAGGTGCTGGAAGTGCCGCTGTCACCCCTCGGGGCAGTGGCCTGACAATGGCACCGCTGGGGGTGTGCTGGCATTGGAGTGCAACAGGTACAGTCCAGACCCCACTGAAACCAACGGGAGCCACAGGAGCCACAGGCAAGGCACATCAGACGAGCAGCTTTGATTTATGTTGAGCATTAGATCCTTCTCCAACTGGTAAAAGAACATGTTAAGAGCATAAAAATAACCATAGTGGCTCATCCCAGGGAGAGAGCAACGGTGAATACCCACTGGAGAGCACAAGCACAGAGCAAGAGAACAATGATACTTCATCAAACACTCTATTAACCTCCAGCAATTTATTGCTCAAGATCCTTCAAAGCCAGAAATAATGTCTGTGTATGGATGTATGATGGATTTTTCTGACATTAATTTGTCCAGTAACTTTTTGAACCCATGTAAATTTTACCTTGTGCAGTCTTGCTGAAGGAACTGAGAGTGGCCTCCTTCCTGCTGGGTTCAACCTCTGCCAGCCCCCTCAGGGCCCTCAAACCAGCAGCTAATCCTTGTTCACTGTCCTGGGTTTACAGATTTCTGTTGTGTCCCTTCTCAGGCTGAAAAGCCTCACCCCAGGGAATCCTGACTTGATCCTCACTCATCCCTGGGCCCCTCTCTGGACCTTTCTCACATCTATTGCTGGTTTTGTGTCATGGATTGGGAACAGAACAATGCAGGGTTCAGGGTAGGGCTGCCACACAGATGTCAGTAACGCCACAGTGCTCTTTCTTCAATCCCTGCTTCCCCCCTAATTATTCTCAATATTTGGTTGGAAATTACTGGATATAGAACTAGTGTTTCCACAGAGTATTTGTTGCAGCCTTCAATTTTCACTCCTGGGTGCTTGCCCTCAGTACAAAGTCCTCTGTGCTCATGAAGATGAGATTTCCAGTTCTACAACCCTCCCAGAGCTCAAGATTTTGTATGCCTTGAATTTCATCTGCCCAGACTTCCAACACCACACCAGCTTGTCCCCTGCTTGTCCCAGTTCTCCAGCTGGTGGCCATGCACAGCAGCTCCACCATCTCTTCCCTCTCACTCTTCATTAAAATTGGTTGCATTAATCAGTTTCCAGAATTTTCATACCAAGAGGAGGCCCCATCCATGGAAGTGTTCAAGGTCAGGTTGGATGGGGCTTGGAGCAATTTGGTCCAGTGGAGGGTGCCCCTGCCTGTGGCACGAGGTGGAGCTGGACGAGCATTATGGTCCCTTTCATTTAAAATGAAAGAATATATAATATCAAAATTAGATTACCTATATCCTATTTGACCTGCTGAGCAAATACTCCTGGTTCCCAATTCTCCATAACCATTCAGGTGATTTGGTTGCCTTAAAACTCTGACATCAGCACTTCACCTTGAGCAGGTACAGCCACAAGCCCATGGCTCTGAGCTTGCTGTGCCTGTGCAGCTGCACCTGCTCTGAGGCACAGCTGGAGCCAGGGCAGGGCATGTGGGAACAGGGGGCAGAGAGAGTTATGGGCATCCAAAACTGCAAAATGCCACAGACTTGGATGCAGGAGCCAAGCCTTTGGTGTCAAAAATGTGACAGTTCCAACAAATCACCAGGCTGTTGCCATGTTCAGGATGCACAAACAACCAGATCCCTGCATCGGCCTCTGGTTGTTGTGTACCTCCTGCACAAGGTGCTTTGCATAGAATTAAGAACAGGATTTGTTTCTTCAAACTTTGGCAATTTTAACATCTGCTTGTTTTGGTAAATCTGACAGGGACTCTCTTTTGTCTCTTTTATTTTATTTTTATTTTTTTTTAAACCGAAATTCTATGAAAAGTGTTTTTAAAAGTGCTAACTGACAAGCCTACACAGGCTGCCTCCACTCAGGGAGCACTCTGCACAGTTGTTAACTTGTTAGACAGGAGCTAGATTACAATCATAAATAAATGATTTGCTGTCTCCTTACATTCAGACATGTAGCTTTTAAAGTGTAGCTGTCATCCCTGAATCAGATTTAGTCAAATGCTGTGTAACTGCAAAATTATCCTATCCTTACCTTTTTTTATTCTCCATATAATGGACAGTTAAATTGGATTTTCAAATTTGAAGTGCATATGTTTTTCAAATCCCCACAGGGTTGCCATTTTTTCATTTCTAAAGCAACTCACTAATGTTTATCATTACCACACAGAAATATTACAATTCTTAAGGGGCACCTTATAAAATAAGTACAGGAGAAATATGCTTTATCGTCTCAAAATGAAACCAATTTCTCAGCTGATTTGCAATTTATTTACATGTTAGCATTGATTTTCTGCTGATTTATAGCCCCACATGCCTGTGTCTTTGCTGCTTTCTAAATAAACACCATCAGGCTGGGGAAGCCAATACTGAATTACGGAGCTTTGTTCCAGCTTCTCTCTATTAATGAGTTAAATCTTTTACCAATAGTGCCTGGTCTCCCCGAGCACTGAGTGCAAGGAGAAGTCATGCATGGTATTTTATAAGGCTGGAGTTCTGGTATGCTATAAATAATCAGGAGGTGTGGAGAATCCAAGGGGAAAATAGAGATCTCAGGAAAAGCACAAGTGAAAAATGTGGTCTCGCAATTATTCTTTTTTTCTAAGCTATAAATTTGGAGATGCAGCCACAGCTCGTGGAAACCGGTGCTGGGGACATTTTATTTTATGCAGCCATTTAGGACCTTCCTTCCATGGCAGCTTTCCAGGGTACCTGCTGCACACCTGGGCTCCTGCATCCAGCGTGTTCCCACCGCATCCATGAGCCACGCGGGGAACGCCAGCCCGTGCTGAGGATTGTTCCCGAGGAAGTTTCTTAATGGCAGGTAAATTATTCATTGGCATGTAAAATAATACTCTCAGC
Organism: Acrocephalus scirpaceus scirpaceus; assembly: GCA_910950805.1. Taxonomy (NCBI): domain Eukaryota; kingdom Metazoa; phylum Chordata; class Aves; order Passeriformes; family Sylviidae; genus Acrocephalus; species Acrocephalus scirpaceus. The sequence goes on from OU383788.1 coordinate 9,004,541, forward strand.
CTTAACTAACGGGGTAGTAAAAATAACCCCTGGCAAAGCCTTCACCCTTCCAAGGTTTGGTTCATCAATAAACAATCCGAGAGCGCCTTCGGAAGGGCCCAGCGTGGTGAGGGGTGATTCGGAGGGAGGGGGCTGAGATTCAAATGTGCTCCAGTCTGGGGGAAATGCGCCTTTCCCACTCCGTAAGCTGCATGTGCAAATTCTATGGATAATTAATGCAACAGTTCCTTCAGCAGCATCAAAAGACCCACTGTTTAATTCAACATCCTACACGCGCGGTGTGACAGCAGCGAGGAGCGTTATCCCTGGCAGTGAGTGACAGAGGGCATCAAGCATTCCTCTGGAATGCTCTTGCATCTCGCCCGAGTGGCACCTCAGGTGTGCCTGAGCTGCATTAATGACGGGAGGTGCTGCCAGCCCATGCCAGGCCCGCTCCCGTTGGGAATGCCAGCCTGGCCGGGCACCGCAGCGCAGCCGCCCCATCCCTGCTGCTGAAGGGCTCGCTCTGCCGACACTGCCGTGGCCACCAGGACATTTCTGAGGAGCTGTGAAGGGATCTGGCCGCTGCAGGCACCTGCAGAGAGGTCACGGAGCTGACATTCAAAACCCAGACACCAGCACCAGCCTGGGCTCAGTGCTGCTGGACTGGAGCCACCTGAGCAGCCCTTCTGGTACCTTTCTCCTGCCAGGACCGTGCATCCCACAGGTTTTCCAGCCTGTTGACTCACTGGCCCTGTCTCAGGCACTGGAGCTCAGGTGTAAAAAAGGCAGAGCAGGTCACGGCTCAGTTCTTTGGAGGGGTCACAGAGGCTTTGGCACCGCCTGCTCCGGTGCTGCTGTGGGACGAGCTGGTGCCCGGTGCTCCCCAGCCCTGCAGCCCGCCCAGCCTCTGCCCGGGAGCACACGCAGAGCCATTTGGCAAACCCCAAATCCTGCGAATCAAACTCCAAATCTCAGCGATTCAATTCCAAAGTGTCAGGGAGGGCCTGGCCAAGGAGGAGCTGGGTCTGTGGTCTTGCCCCATCCCTCCCCTGGGGGCACTGGGTGCTCCCCGCAGGCAGGAACCGGCTGTGGCAGCCACAGCAAGGCAGCAGCCAGGCCGCTTTGTGCCTGAGCACATTTGTGCTTGCTTAATGGTGGGGGTTTGTTTTTTCCTGTTGACATTGATCATAATTGTTACCCCATCGATTGACACGCAGACTGCTCGCCGGAATAACAAGGAATGCTCCGTGCCAAATTATTCACTCTCCACCGGCTAAATCGCGCATCCTCCTGCAATCAAACCACAACCGCAGCCGCGGCTGGAAAACAAAGGTCCTGCAATTCCGAGTGGAGATGTGGAGAGCTGGGCAAGGAGTGGTGGAACATCAGGCTCCCGGTGCTCCCACCGCCTGTCAGTGACGGCTGTGTGACAGCAGTAACGACACCGCCAGCAGCGCCGGCCCCGCCGTCTGTGCAGCTCCAGCCACAGGGAGATACAGGAGGGAAAACGGATGGCATCGACTGGAATGGGCTGAGCATCCCAATCCAACCGAGAGCAAGGCAGAAAACTGTCTTAGCACCATTAGAATGTGGATTTTGGAGCGCAGGGTCTGTCCTGCCACCATGCATTAAAAATAACCCGTCCGAATTTGGGTTGGTTTAAGGTCACACGGCTCCATGGAGGTCAGGGGCCAGCACTGCTCTGAGGTGCTTTGTGGGGTAGCACTGGGCTGGGCTGGGCTGTGGCTTGGAGCCGGGCTCAGTGCCAGCAGAGAGTGGCTTCCCCAGCCCTGTCCCTGGAGCGTGGAAGGTGTCACCTGGGGATGAGCACACACTAGAGAAGCATCAGCAAAAGTACACTCCTCCTCCAGCAAGGCAAGTTTCCTTTGCTGAAAATCACAGCTCTCCCATTTAATTCTCATGAATATTCATCCGTGCGGGGATCTCATTCAGAGGGAGACCGAGAAGAACTGGTGGGTGCTTATGCAAAAACACAGACACTTGACACCAAAGATGCTTGTTTAGTTGATGTGAAATCTCTCCAGTTTTCTTTTCCCAGTACATACACGGGCTTGGTGGGATGAAATACATTATCCAGAGAATCATTCATCAAAGACCTGGAACGACGCAGAGCGCCTGTGATGGATAAGGAAAATGGCCACCTCGGCAGTGGCTTAAGGACAGCCACAAAGACATTTTGATGAGCAAAAACCTTCCCATGGATTTGTGCTGGAAGCAGGGTTCAATAGGGGACTGTCTGTACCATCGAGTGCCAATCAAACAGAGTCATCTGAGCAAATCTGTGGCACAATCTCAGAGGGAGCTGTGGCACGGCAGGGGCTGGGCTGGGCAGGATTAGTCAGGAGCTAGAAAGGGATTAGGAAAACCTGACACGAAAATGCTTCACTTTGTGTGCATTTTTATAGTGTGAGACTATATACGGAGAGCTGTTATCCCACGGGCTGCCAGGCAGGAGCAGGGAAAAACAATGAAATGTATTTTGGGGGGAAAAAAAGCACTTGGAAGGAGACATCCTCCCAGTGTGGGAAGAGCGTTGCTGTAGAACCTCTCCTGACTTCGGGGGAGCTGGACAGGCGCCATTTGCAGGCACTCCTGAGAAACCTTCCCAGCCTTTCCTTGTTTTCTTTCCCGTTGTTTTGAGTTAACGCCGTTGTCAGAGGCAGCTCCCCGGTCCCACCTGCAGCATCCCTAGCCAGGAGTTGTTCCTCCATCCCGCTCCCGGCAGGACCTGCTGCTGCCGGGGGGCTCTCCAGAATTTCCTTTTAAGAAATCAGGGCAGAGAAGAGGGGAAGTGGGTCCTCAGTGACGTAAGTGTTGCAGAGCTCCGAAATAAGCCGGGCTAACTAATGGCTTCTCTAAACACTGCAGTGGCTGGCGATGATCTCCGTGGCCATTCCCTGTGAGAGAGAGTTGAGATCTGCTGGCGAATCCCGACATTTTTTGGAGCCGCGGTGGGCCACATGCTCAGAGACGCGCTCGCTTCCCCGTTCCGCTCGACTGCAGCTTCGCCGTGATGTAGCAGATTGTTTGAAGGGATCCATGTCAGGATATTTTAGGGAAGTCAGTGCCTAGCATCGCTGTGAATACAACATCTCTGAGCGTCGCACAAATCCCTTCCCTGCTCGGAAGGAGCCTGGCAGCGCGGAGCTCTCTGAGGGCTGCTGCAGGCGGAGACGGAGGGGCTGTGGTGGAGGCAGATGGACCCGCGCAGCTCTGCGGGGATGGAGCCTGGCTGTGCAGCAGCGCTCGCTGTTGTCCTAACGAGAGCCCGAGGGGTCCCAGCAGGACCCGGATCCCGCAGGATGTGCGGTACCTTTCGCCAGCACCCTGGGCAGAGCGCTGCTGGCAGCACCCGCGGGCACCGGCGCCACGTCCGCGTCCTCCTGAGCAGCTTTGGAGGCTCTTTGGAGAGGGCAGCAGAGGGACTTTGTTCTCATCAGCCCACGAACTGCTTAATTAGTTAAAAATTTACTCCAGATTAACTTGATTTGCGCTCTCCAGTCTGCGGTTTTGGCTGTCTCTCGATGCCCCTAGCCCCTCCGGAGAGGGAAGGGATTGGGATGGGGCAGCAGCACCGGGAACACCACCCTGGCTGCAGGATTCCCCCGCTGTCACGCTCTGCACTGGAGCTGCAGACTCTTTCAGCAAAGCCAATTTCAGTCAACCTGGTTTCTCTAAAATACATCGACTTCAATAGTGTTTTGTACAAAGGGAGGGGAAAAAAATCCTAAATATTTTCCTTGGGATAAACTCCCGTGTTAGAGCCACGTCCCTTTCATGCTGTTGCACATGGGCTGATATTTAAGGCAGGGACTTATTGTATAACCCAGTGCCTGTGGGATTAAAAAAAAATAAAAAAAGCCCCAGTCTCCATGGAAATGGAGGCCATATCTTTTGAAAACTGTATCAGAGCTCTCTATCCTCTCCCCTTTATCATTGTATTTTAACCTACCAGCTGCATATTTAAGAGCAGAGCTTGCAAGATGATCTTACCCTTTTTTATTATTTTCCCTTATGTGTTAAGGGAGGGAATACTGACAGGGACAAGTGACAGCTCGCTAATTATTCCCTTACTGCCACTGCTGTTCTTGTTTTGGACGTGTTGCTCATTTTCCTCTGCTCTTCGCACTGAATAATGCATGGGTCCCTATCAGTATTCATGCGGTACCTTCGGGAACTGCCAGCCTAACTAGCTGATAACTGATTCAGTTTGTAACCGGTGCCTTTGGGAGTTGCAAGGAAAAGTAGCCAAGAACAAATTTAACACTTCTTTCTCATTGCCTCAGAACATCAAGGAGAGGTACAGGAGGGGCTGCGCATGAAATGCATTCGTTGCCCGGAGCTGTTGGAGGTGCAGAGCTGCAGCTCCCGCGTTTAACCCAGCGCCCGCGGCCGCGGGGTCAGCGGGATCCAGATGGGAGCGCCGGGAGGGAGCGGGCCGGGCCGCCGCCATCCCAAAGCAGTTGTTTTCAGCAGATGCCCTCTCTAGGCTTTGCGGGGAGGTGCCAAGAAAAGCCACCCCGGAGCCATCTGTACTTCGGAGCGGCAAATAGTGCGAGCCTGGTGCCGGTGCTGGGAGCGCTCCGGGCTATCGGCTGCTATCGGCGTGGCACGGGCACATCGAGGCGGGGACCCTGCCGGGCTCAGCCCGCCCCGCCCGCACCCCCAAAGTGCAAACTGCCGGTGCCGGGACACCCGGCTGACCCCGAGCAACACCGAGCCTGGTCCCTTACAGCAAGGTCCGTCCCGCTCCAAAGCGGCTTCAAGAGCCTCCTCCCGTCCCAGGGAGAGCACAAAGCGAAGGAGGATGGGTAAAAGCCGTATCCGCTCTTGCTCTGTTAAATACCATTGTGAGAGGGAAGAAAAGGGAGAAAGGCTGGCATTTCCCGTGTGCCACGTTTGTTGGAGGTGCCTGGTTATGCTGGTGCTGGAAGAAACACTTTTCCTGCCCCGCAAGCGGGGAGGGATGGGCTCACTCACCGTACGGAGCCGCTCTGCTCCCTCCACAGAAGGATGAAAAACTGCTCTGAGCAGTTGGCTGAATATTCTAACTCGAGCTTTTCATCTGACATGTGTCAGATGGTGTGACCTTAACCACCCGTAATGGCATGACCTTAAACCGCCATCTTCACAGCTTTGCTCCTCTCCGAGTGCAGATATATATATTTAAAATGCTGCCGTGGAGGAAGAGAAGCGCTGGGTTTGGGGTTGCGTCAAAGTTGTCAGACGTGTCTTCTGCAGGAGCTGAAAGCAGATGGGGAGGTGACCTCGTGGGCGTCCATCATGCCTCATGCGAGGGACAGAGGTTTGAGCAGGAAAATTTTAAAGGTCTTTCTTGGAGCTTGCACTAGGAACTGCTTCCCTAGTTCAAACACAACGAACTTTGCTGAGGAAGTTTAGAAGCTCCTCTCTCCAATAAAGAGGATCCAGACGAGCGCTAGGCAGGAAGTGAGGTTTGTGTATGAGGGACAAAGCTCTTGAAACACAGCCAGGCTTGGGAGCAAACTCATCAAGATCCAGCAGAAGAGACACATCTGGGCTGTGCTCAGACAGGACTGGGGTGTCGGGATTCCCCACTGGCCCCTGAGTGCCATCAGCCTCTTTGGACACGGAAATCAGGCTGGAGGGATGTGGTGACCCAGCTCAGGGAGCTCTTGACTCAAACAAAGCTGCTGTGTGTTTAATTGATTCCTCTCCACTGTTCACATTTTCTGCATTTCCTCCACTTGCCTGCCCCCAGTGCCAGCTGACCAACTGGCCACAGCAGAAAATCCTGGATGATCTGTCCCATCACCCCTTAAGGAAACAGGCAGGTGAGGTGGTCACTGACAGCCAACGACTCAGGAGGGAACCAACCTCTTTCTCCTTCTGGGTTCTGCAAAACTTGGCAGCAGTTTGTATTTAGAACTGCTAAAACCCATGGCTAATTGGGCAAAATTAGTGACATCTTTTAAAAGGTAAAATGCAAGTTAAATAATGCTGATCTCTTCATCTCACTGCCTATAATTACAGCAAAAAAAAAAATAGGATGTCAAAGAGAAATTGAACTGCAGAATTGAAAATCCCTCGGCAATGACTGCACTTGGAGTCCATGCCCCCAGCCTGCTGGAGAGGTTTGGCTCCAGTGGCAGTGGGCACATTGTGGGCTTGGCAGCATCATTCCTGCGCCTGTTCCAGGGAACAATTCTCCCCAACCATAGTAAGCCTTGGAAAGACGTTCACCAGTGTCTGTGGAGCCTCTGGGGAGCCCCTTGGAAGACAAGGAAAAAAGCCTCAAGATACTGTATGTCAGTCTATCTCTCACTATAATTGCCTTTATTGATTGGGGACTCATTTACATTTCCATATCTCCGAGTTTCCTGTTAGTGTGCCTGTTTAGATGTGTTCATGGACCAGATTTCAAGAGATTTCATCCCCGGGAAAAAAAAAAAAAAAGCCTTGTTATGTATGAACTCCATGTAAATCTCAAAAGAGAGGTGATGAGGCTTTATGGCAAGAAATAACAGCAGAAACCATCAGATGAGCGGGAGGAGAGAAGAGGGAGCGGCCATGGCAGCAGAGCCATTTGTCACAGCATCCCCAGCACACAGAATGCTCTGCACAGAATTCCTCCCTTTAGGGAAGCCCAATATTTTCTCAAAATAAAGAGCAGAAATGCACGAGGAACACAAAACCACCAAACCAGAAATTCCTTTCTCCTTACAGGTGTGTGATGTGTCCTGAGGGCAGAGCTGCAGATGGGTACGGAAATACCTGCTCAGCTTGGGCTGGGGACTGGCTGAGAGGGGCTGCTCTGCCCTGAGCACTCTCCCTTCTGCTGACAGAAATCCTGCTCGTGTTCTCTTTGGCCAGCCCCACGTGTCCTCGCTGGTGGCAGAGCTCACCCAGCCGTGGTGCCCCTTCACCCCAGTGCCATGGGGACACCCCCAGCCCTGGGTCACCTCCCAAGGGAAGCGGCGTTTGCCCCCTTGGCTGGGTGTGGGGAAGAGAAAGTCTGCGAGTGGCAAAAATACCTTTTGATGACAAGAGGGGAGCAGTGAGAGTGCCTGGAGGGAGGTTTCATATTAGCCATAAGTAGCTGTGATCCCCAGAGGAATTTAAATTGCCTTGCACTGCTTCTCACCGGGGCGAGAGGGAGAAGTGGGAGAGGGTCAGTCCTCTGCATCCCCCCAGTCACAGCACATCTGGGACCAGATGTGGACATGTGTATCACACTGCTCCCCTGACTGGGGGAGTCCCAGTCACCGGGGCTCAGGGCAGTCCATGTCCTGACTCAGTGATCAGGGCTGCAGGGATATTTGAAAAAAGCCCTCACCTCCCTCTGCAGCCCCTCGCAGGTTGCCTGCTCTGTCTCGCCCAGACTAGACCCAGAATCTGCTCCAAAATGGATGTTTTTCACATTAAAGAGCTGCACAAACATTTTATTTCCCATTTGTGGCCCTTTTGCAAACAGCAGAGAATCCACTCTTTCCTCCAGAAGATTTGTGTCTGAGGGAGCTCCCAGGCTGACATAAAGCTGCCCATACTTTCAAGAGGCCTCTCTGGTAAGCTCTTATTTCTTGGAATTCTTCCCAAAACGAGGCAGTATCACTTATGGGAAGCAGCGAACAGGAGTGATGTGAAGCCCTGAGAAACCCTTCCCGTTTCAGCAAAGGCACAAGTGTCACGTCTCTGCAGAAATATCAATTATATTTCCTGTACAGCTAATGAGATAGCAGTTGGCAAACATCACAGGTAAACAGCCAGACATAGCCTAGCACATAATTTGGGGTTTTGGAATCGCATTTTCCTCTTCCTAAGGTGTCCCGGAGTGCTGCACCCACTGCTGTGCACAGGTAAAGCCCAGAGTAAACCATGGAGTGCAGTGACACCTCTGTGAAACAGAGCTGGGGAAGGGGCTGGAGCAGCTGAGGGAGATGGGAAAGGGGCTCAGCCTGGAGGAAAGGAGGCTCAGGGGGAACCTTCTGGTTCTCCACAACTCCCTGACAGGAGGGTGCAGCGAGGTGAGTTTGGAGGAAGCCTCACGACAAGAGGAAATGGCCTCAAGTAGCTCCTTACCCTAAAGGGCTGCCCACGCACCCCAGGCAGTGTGGGGTCACCATTCCTGGCAGGATTTAAGTGGGATTAATTCCTGGATGGATTTTTCATGTGGATGTGGCATTTGGGGGAATTGGGTCAGTGGTGGCCTTGGCAGTGCTGGGGGAATGGTTGGACTTTATGATCTTAGATGTCTTTTCCAACCCAAACGATTCCATGATTCTGTAAGAGACCATATCTGATTCAGCATTATTATTAATCCCATATGCAGCTTACGAAGGGAGGAAAGGCAGTAATTAAGTGCAGTCATAAGTTAAAAGAATTGACCGTGTGTTTTCTTGCTTGCCTGATCCTCTGGCAGCGCCTCGTGTTTACTCAGTCATCTGCTGCTGGTTCTGTAACCCTGTGTGCTCCCCTTGTCCCAGCCATGGGCACACTCAGGGGATGCCCTTGAGGTCTCAAAAAAGGGAAGAAACCAACTAAGGAGTAGAAAAGAAAATTCAGAAGAGCAAAAGGAATTGGCAAAAAAAATCCCCAAAGCTAACAGAAAAAACCCAAACCTTGATGAGCAGCAGCATACAAACAGAGGGTAAATACCCTCAGAAAGATGGTGACAGTGGCAATGGCACAGACTGGCATGGTCCAGCACTGGGCAGGGCATGGCAGCGAGCCCCCAAGAGCCCCCAGGATCACAAGAAGAGCCCTAGAGCCTGGCTACAGCTCAGGATGTGGCTGCAGGGCTCACAGCTGGCCTTTAAAGGTTGTGGAGGGTTTGTTCCTGGAACCCTGCTCCTCACAGGTGACAAATGGCAAGCATGACCCAGGGTGAGGGTCTCAGCCCTGTGGGAAACTGGGTTTGGGTAAATTTTGTGTGAGTTGTCCTTGTAGTAGGGGGGTGGATTCTGGGCAAGGAATAAATGTGATTTTAGTCCTTTTTTGAAACAAAAGAAAAGAATAAATGTGTGCATTCTGGGAGATGCTGGTGTATGAATTTTTTGATGGTCCCCAGCTGTAGAGAGAGTGAAGTCTCTGCTCCTTGGGAGCTCTCTGAGACCACTGGGAAAAGTCCTGCTGGGCTGAGAGTAAGGTGACCCTTTTGGGAAAGAACACAGATTATCAGTGATGTACTGGGAAGTTGTGAGCCATGAGGAGAACACGAACCTCAGTCTGGTTCCACTGCAGCCAGTTCTCAGATTTGGCTTCAGGTCTCTGAAACGAGGATGAATTATGAGCTCTCTCTGAGCTGTTCCTCTCCCTCAGGCTCTGGAGGGATTTGGGTTTGTCCTTGCCTCCAGCCACTCCTCGCTGTCTCTGTCACATTGTGGTCACTTCAGATGATCTCCAGTCCCTCCTGACATTCTCCAGTCTCTCCAGACTCTCTCTGGTGGCTCTGCCACACCACGAGAGTCCCTTTAGCCACTCTCTGGTCCCTCCAGCTGCTCTCTGGCACCTCCAGCCCCTCTCTGGTGGCTTTGTCACACCACGGTCCCTCCTGTGGCTCTGCTTTCCCACCCGGCCCTCCTGCCCCGGCGGTTGTGGCTGCTCCTCCATCCCGAGGATCAGTTTTCAGCCAGCCCCGCGCTTTGCCCTCAGTCAGACTATTTAGTCTGGTTTTGGTGACCCTGTCTGACTGCTCGGGAAGGAGCTCTCAGGTTTCTCTTTTCTCTGTAATCACTACACTTTTTTTTAAACAAATACCTTTGTGCCTCAGTCTCTCAGACGGGCTTAAGGTGGTCCCATTTGCCTTCCTTGTGTGAGGAGACACACTGGGAGTAGCCCTGGGATTTGCATTCCTTTGCTCTTGTGCTGTGGGAGTGCAGGGTTACCTTCCCTCATAAATCCCTGTAGAGTGGCCATTCAGGGCTTATATTTACAAAAATCCCCCTAAAAACTGAGGAATACCCCTGCTTAATATCCAGGCAGGGCTTATCTCTGAGCAGGAAAGCAAAGACACTGCTCGAGTTTTCTTTGGAGAAGTGATGATACAATTTTTGATTTGACTAATATGTGCTGAAAAAAAGCCCCTTGAACTTTAAATGTGAATTCCAAAATTTGCATTTTTTAATTCTAAAATTTAAAAATTGCCCCAAAAAAAGCTCTTTTCCTTTGTGCTGCTCATGTTGTCCATGGCCAGGCAGGGGCTCACCCTGCACCTCTGCATTGTGAGCCAGGGGCTGAGTGAGCAGAATGGGCTCTGTGAGGGATGGAGGGATGGAGGGATGATGGATGGAAGGATGATGGATGGATGGATGGATGGATGGACGGATGGACGGATGGATGGCTGTGGTGCTCACCACTTAATTTTAGTTTAATTGCCAAACTCCACTTGAAGGAGTTGATCACTCATCAAGGGCTTTGCCTGTTGCTCCTGCAGCACCCACAATCCAACAGTTGCCCAAGGCACAGGGCGGCTCGTTACAAAAACGGAGCTCTGGAACAGGTTAAAAGCGTAAAATCTGTAACAAAAAAACCCCAAAGAGTAGATTTTAAAAATGAAATGTAAAGGCCTGATGCCACATCATACACAGTTTGTGGAGCTTCATGCTCTGAGCAGTGAAAGTGCTGATGGTGCTGGGGCTGGGGAGGCCTTTGCATCGATCAGGAAAGAAAAGTGAGGCAGAGCCCGGTGCTGGGAGCGCGGGATCCATCCCGATTTATTGGGCTGCCAGGAAGCACAGAGCACTGGATGCAGATCGTTCAGCTGCTGCGTGCTAATGAAGACTGCATTAATTACCCACTGTGGATTGATTTTCATGATTTGTCTGTCTGGGCCTCTCAAATGGGTCTGAAGGAACTTGGTGCTTGACCTTCACTGTGTTCAATGAGAGCAGGGGGACGCCTCGTTGCCCAGGCTTTGTAGGGGAAAAATCTTTTCTGGGACTTGTCCCAGCCCTGGGGACCTTCCTGGGGGTAGCCCTGGCTCTGGGAGCATCTTCCTCCCACAGGGATGAGGTTGGGGTTGTTTTTATTGCAATGAAATTTTTGTTTTTCTTGCTGCAGGGAACAGGGAGAGACTTCCCAACTCGGAGGGACAAGGCTCTGGGGTGGGAGCCCAGGTGCCCATCTCATACCCCAAGTACTCATTGCAGGCCCTGGGTGCCCATCCCAGACCTGGGCTGTTTTGGGGGACATCAGTGGGAGAAATACCAGCAAATTGATTCTAAAAGGCGCTCAGAGGGGTCTCTGCACCCCCTCCACTGCGCCGCCCAGAAGCTTTTCAAGTGGAACAGCCTGCAGCTATTACAATAAACACCTCAGCCGCAACCTGGCTCTCATTTGCATATTAGCAGCCTTAATTTTGATGAAATATGCAAATGTATGCAAAATGAAATTCATCTCATAATGACACAAGGCGATTAAACAATTTTTATGCTTAAATATTCTGTTTAATGAAATCAAACAGACCCATGCGTGTGACAAATTTGCCTCAGCATGGAGAAATTAGTGGATATCAAAAAACTACCCCAGAATCCCAAACATGGGCCACAGTGTGCTGGGCATTGAAATCGCCTCTTCAGCGGGAAAACAATGGGGTTTCCTGATAACCAAAGGAACTGGAAATCGCATTACAGAGAAACGCTAAAATAAGTTAGTGGCAAGGCACTTTGTTTCCTGCTCTCCAAAGAAATCCCCTTCTCCGTCCATCTTTTATTTATGTTCCAGATGTTAAATGGAGAAGACATGCTTGCTGGTCCTTTGCGGGTATTTTTGTGTTTTAAATAAAAAGGTGATCATGTAGCAGCTGCAGTCAGTGTCCATGGTGGGTCTGGCATTGCTGGATGGCTCACGTGGCACAGGGGGTATGGGGTGCCCTGGCTGTGCTGGGGGTGCCAGAGCAGTGGAGAGCTCAGAGCCCCTGCAGGCACCTGCTGTGGGTCCCCTTGGGTCCCTCCTGGCATTTCTGGGACAGCCCAGAGCATGGGCAGGCTCTGCAGGACTCAGCATCAAAGTCCTGAGATCTGCCTTGGTCCCGCAGACTGAAACAACAGCAGGGTTGGAAACGATCTTTGCTTTCCATCCATAATTGTAGACTCGTCCCAGATCTTCTGTCTGAAATCTCTTTTACCTCTCCCATCCACATCCTCCTGTTTCCTCCCTCTCACTCCCTCATGTCTTGCCTGTTCCAGCTGTGCTCTCTCTCAGCTGTGTTTCTCTTGGTTGTATCCTGCATTGCCCCAATTCTTCCAAGCTCTATGATGTCTTTTGCTCTTGGATGTATGTGCAGCTCATCCCAGCTCAGCCCAGCTGAGTCTCACCTGTAAATTTTATCAGCAGTGTGTTTACTGTCCCTTTCAGGGTATGAATGTTACCTACAAGCCCCATGGGCCCGGGTGCCTTCTCCCCCATGGCATTCATCCCGCTGCTCCAGCTTATCTCCAGCTCTCAAAACTCCATCTCTGGAGCTGTCATACACCCACCCAAGGCTCCGTGCATCTGGAATTGCCATTGTGCCTCCTGATTCACAGCGGGGCTTTAACTACTGCTCTCTCCTTCTGGCCTTCCCCTCCCCTCGGCAGCGTGTCCCCGACTTCCCCTCCTCTCCTTCTGGGCTGTCATGGTGTAATTGATGATTTTAGGGAGTAGTTGACTCAGGCTGCCTGGTTTTGCTCTGTGAGTTCATTCCTGAGGCCGGTGCCTCTCTGTCGGAGCGTGGGGCCGGGGCTGGGCGCATCCAGCCGGGCTGGGTCCCATGGAAATGCTCGGATTCACGGATTGTCCCGATGGACCAAGGACATCCCAGGGGGTGGATCGTGCCGTGCCATGCTGTGCCACGCTGTGCCACGCTGCCATGCTGCACAGAGCCACCTCCCCACCCCTCAGCCCAGCCAACACTGGGAGCTGCACCAGCAGTTTTGCCTCCTTCCATCCCCCCCAGTGAGACCCCGACCTCCTGCAGCCCCAGCAAAGGGATGGGCGGGCTCAGTGCCTCTGCCCCCTCCCTGCTGCCCTGGCCCAGGCTCCCTTTCCCTGAGCCAAAACTGACAGAGGCTGGAGCCCGGAGCTGCAGAGTGGGAGCCCTGCCAGGCCTCATAGCACAGCCGTGATGTAAGAGCAGAGAGTCAGCAAAACCCCCTCCAGGAGCAGAGTTAACCCTCACGGTGGAGACGTGGGATGTGGTGGGGCACTCTCCTGAATGCTGGCTGGGGCCTCATCTCTGGGCACCCACTCTGTTCTGCTGGCAGCCTGGGCACCCCTGGGCATGGCTGTCCACATTTTCCAGTGCCTGGTCCATTCCCAGGTGTTTTGGGGATCTCTGTGCCAGCTGTGCCAGGCAGGCATCCCTGGGCTTCCTGCAGCCCAGTCCTGGCACCCCTCAGTGGGTGCCAGTGCCACTGTCCCAGCTCCTGCTCTGCCTGCCCTCTGCATTTAAATAATTCCTGAGGCAACAGGTTATGGGCTGAGAAGTTCTTAAATAATCTGAGCAAGTTTATGAACTTTCACGGCACGGAATGGATGTGACATTTCCTCTCCATAATAAATGTTCATCAGAAATGACTTGATCCAAACAACCTTGTGCTACGAAGCCACCGGGCCATGAAAAACCTTTGACAAAACAATCTCCTTTAAACGTGGCTTTGCTGGAATTAGAGCTGATTGTGATCGGATGTCTCACTATTCTGACCTTGTTAAATTCCCATTATTTTGACAATTCACCGAATATTTGTAATATTTCACTCTGGATGAGTATTCTCACACAGCAAGGTACCTACAAGTGTAGGATTCATTTTTCTGTATGGATTTGGCTTGATCAGGAAGGGCTGATGAGCTGTGTGCCTCCCCTGCTGCACTTTCTAAACGTGAGAAAGGATGCAGGAAGATGTTCTTCATCCAGTGGAAATGCACCTCATTTTTTAATGGCTGAGACTTGCACTGTGCTGAGCTCTGCTGGAGCTGGAGCTGCAGCTCCCTTCCAGCACCCAGGAACTGCCCTTGCAGGTACCTGGGGAGCACTGGGAGCACTGGGAAACACTGGGAGCAATCCCTGCCCAGTGCTTCCTACACTGAGGAGTTTTCTTCAGGGACCAGACAAGCAATGCCTAAATAAATAGTCCAAGTGGATGCAATTCCAAGCTCATATCATGTTACAGTAATCAGAGGATAAAATTGTTTTTCTCTGTGACCTTGTTACAACCGTTTGCGAAGTCTGTGGAGAAAACTGCATGTCTAAATCAATCCTCCCTGTGGAGAGTGTCACTGCTCCTCTCGAAAGGCAATTAAAAAGGAGCTTTAACTGGAGAAGGGGCCGAGGGAGCCTGAGGTGCTGCAGGGACTCTTGGAGAAGATGATCCAGGACCTGCACTGGGGGAGATCCCATCCTGGACACGCCAGTGGGAATCACGTGGATGGGTGGGGCCAATATCACCATTAATCAATTTGCTTTTGATAGAGTGAGCTTGAGTTTATTGTAAAACTCCTGGCACGATTGGAGAGCTGCCTGCTATTATCAGTCCAAATAAATATGGGTTAACAACAAATTTGAAACATCTGCTGGGGCTGAAGACGTCTCTGTTAGGATGTTCCCAGCGCCTCATGTGAGTGAGGTGAGGGGAGTCCCAGCCCCAAGGAATGTGAGCAGGGGACATCAGCCACCATCCAGGGTGTCTGACTGGCCCTGCTGGGATTCTGGCTCCCATGGGATCTCCGGTACTCCCTTGGGATCTCCAGTGCCCCCTTGGGATCTCCGGTGCTCCCTTGGGATCTCCACTGCTCCCATTCCAGCTTTGCTGGGAATGCTACTGGCAGCACAGTCACTGCAGCCGCTGCCCCAGGACAGAGCTTGACCCAAGCAAGGATCTTGGGGGTGTTTGAGGGTCCTGTGGCCCCCTCTGGCACACAGCAGTGCTGGGGACATTGTGGTGCCACCTGCCAGACCCCAGCATCAGCAGAGCCCTCGATGCCGTGAGGCTGGTGATGCTCAGGGCCCTGGGGTGAAGGAAACAGGATTTGTACCTGGCACATCTCAGGTTTTAGAGCCATTTCCAGGCTTCTCTTGCTCCCGGGCCACTCACACCAAAGAGCTGAAAATCTGAGGGAAAACCCTGCTGAGAGAGTGGCCGAGCACCGGGGTGCAGCTCTTGGTGCTCTGGAGCAGCGTAGGGCTCCCTAGCACCCGGGGGTCGGAGAGACTGAGCACAGCGCCCTTGGAGATGAGATGAAGGCGGCAGGCGGGAGGGAGGGAGGGAGGGAGGGAGGGAGGGAAGAAGGGAGGGCTTTCTCACAGGAACCTTGTGGGAAAAGCAAAACCTCTTGTCGTGGTTCACTGCCTGCCCGTCTAATGCCGTCCCCGAGGGAGCCGGTCAGGCGCCATAAAACCAGGCAATTTGCCCCGGAAATAGGTGAAGAGATGGAAATGTGCTGAGGCGATGTAAATGTGCCACCCCGCAGGGGCCGGGGTCCCGCCGGGCACGGGGAGGGTGTCCCGCGGTGCCTGGGACAGGGGCTGGCCGAGGGGGCCCCCCCGCTATGGGAATGCGGGGGGATTTTAGGGCCGGGCTGCCTCCTCTTTGCCCCTGGCAGGGCAGGGAACCCCCCCTGGCCTTGCTGGTGCTGTGGCTCCGGAGTTCTGAGCTCTCAGGGGAGCTGGGGAGCCAGGAGCACTTTGGGCAGCACACATCCTTCCACAGTCCTGCCTGGAGGGTCCCGACCCTGGAACAGCTGCCACCCAGTGAGGGAGACTGAAATTCAGCTGGAAATCAGCCTGGAAATCAGCTAAGCGTGCAAACTCAGGCGTGGTTTTGGTGTCCATTGAATACGGACAAGGATGGGATCCACGGCATCAGCTGGCGGTGGTGCAGGGCTGAGTGGGGCGTTGGGGCTGCTGGTCGGTGCCATAAGCAGTTGTGCTGATTTTTGGATGCACGGGGTGCTCGGTGCTGACTAAACAATAACTCAGTGCCGGGGAGGCAGCGCGGTCGGGGCTGCGGGCGCACGCTCGGGGCGCGCTGTAAATTAAACCCTGGAGGATGTCACAGAGTTGAGATCCGCCTTAACCTCACGCTCTAGGAATTCAAGAAAGCCACCTTGGCCACCCTCATCCTTCCTCCCACGGTGCCTGAGACAGGCCAGACCCTGTCAGCTGGGATCTGCCTGGATCCTCCTAAATCAGCGCTCGGCTCTGCCTGTTCCTGAGCACAATCCTATCTCCTGCCTGTTGGACTGCGGCCAAACGCAATCACTTCTCTGAAAGACTCGCTAAATATGTTCAGCAAAAGAATTTAATTAGCCCCTTTCTCTTCCACATGAAGGTTTTTTAAGAAAAGAAAGGGGGGAATAAAGGAAAAGAAAGAAGATCCCTGTCTCCCCAGTCCATTTTCCCAGCTCGTGGTTGCAGTCCTGCTGCTCTGCTTGGGATTTCAGCGTGTCTCACTTGGTTTGCAAGGCCTGGTGAGCAGAACCTGGTCCTCCCCAGGTGTCCCAGTGGGAAGAGCTGTGCACCCCTGCTTCCACCCGAGGAGGCCATTTACTGGGACTTGGGCTTGAAAGGATTGTTTGGTTGAGATTTTTGTTTTCAGCCTGAACTCTGGGAGGGATGAATCATAGCTGTGTGCGTCTGGCTGAGCTACAGGGCTCTGCCGAACGCAGGGGAGCACAGGGAGCAGCACACGTCCCTGTCAGGAGAATCCTCATGGATTCTGTGTGTCCCTGCCATCCTGCTCCTCCTCCATGCGAGGGGGAGGGAGACCATCTCCTGGAACGGCTCCAGGTGGGGGCTGCAGGCAGAGAAGGCAGGGAAGGCAGGGAAGGCAGGGAAGGCAGGGGAGGCAGGGAAGGCAGGGAAGGCAGGGAGCTGTGCCTGGAAGGTGCCTGGTGCTGTTTGTCCAACCCATCCCTCATGCTGGAGGCTCAGGGTGGGCTGGCTTCTCCTCCTGGCTAAGGGTGGGGACTCTGCAGCACCAGTGCCAACATTAGGGCTTGAAGCTGGTGTCTAGACCTGGATAAACTGTCCTTGTGTCACCTGTGTTGCCAAAACCTCACCCGATCCTTTCTCTGTGTAGGCAAGGGCGGTGAGAGCATTCCCTTGTGGTTGTTCCAGTTATTTTCACCTGAGTCAGGCCTGGCACTGGGGAAGCAGGACCCGTGTGGTCCATGGGAAGCAGATCCTCGTGGATTGGAGCCCAGGAACTCTCCTCAGCCTGGGGTTCAGGGCATGGCACCCTGGCTGGGGTGCTGCTGGCAGGTGAACCAGTCAGAAACCAATCTGTGAGGGAATTTATGAAATGTTATGTAACTGCGAGGAACCAAAAGACAGACTCTCTTAAAATGATATCCTTGTTAATAATCTCCTTCATCCATCACTGCTGCTCAAGGATCCTCTCGCTTTTATGCGGAACATAAATTATTTGGGGGTGGGAGGAGGGGTTCTCCGGGCGATGGGAATTACAAACAGCTGGTTGACCACAAATTGCACCTCCTGCATCATCAGTGAGCACACGTGAGCTCAGCACCAGCCCTGCACGCTACATTCATGCCCAGGGTGTGATATTTTCACTCTGGTGATGTAGAATCCCTATTTTTGCGGTACCCACTCTGTGCCTACATGGCTCTGTGTGTCATAAAGATGGACCCCCACACAGTGGCCCCCTCATCCTCCTGTCCAGCATCAATCAGGTCCTGGCTTCAAATCTCACCAGGCACATGGAGAGAGTCAGAGCTGGATGTCCGAGCTGGATGTCAGACTCTCCACCCCGAGGGGGCCTCAGTTTTAGAGGGACACCCCATTGCAGTTTCTGAACCCCCTTTTGGTTTCCCGGGTATTTTCCCAGAACCACTCAGCACTCCTGCAGCCCTTGGCCATCCCTTCTGTCTCACAGCATCTGAGCAGCACGGCCAAAGCTAATGCTGATGTTGGCGTTCATGTGGAGCTAAGGGTTAAGGGGAAGGGATCAAACCGCAGAACAGAGAGTGAATGCAGCTTTTCTTGTTCGTGCTGCATTGTGATATATTTAAACTTTCATTTAGCATAAATACTGTAGGTCAAACACCAGACAGATTCACCAATTATATTTTCCCCTATTAGATGAAATATGTTTCTAATTTGGCCATAGTTTTGTTTTATTAGACCTGTGGCAGTGAGGGTGACCCTGTTTCAAAATAACCTTTTCAGATCATTTAGCCCTAGTCTTTTGCAAATAGAGTTTGATAAAGCAAAAATGTGCCAGTCTATTTTTTAAGTGAGGGTTATGTGAACCCAATTCTTTCCCCAAGTCAGGCTGGGGCCCCGCTGGAGCTTGGGAGCCCTTAGGAAAGCGTTATGTTACAGTCACTCCGTGTGTGCTCAGCGAGTGCCCCGGCGTGCGCGGCGAGAACTCAGATTGTGTTTATTTTACACAGCGGATTTGAGCCAGAGGATTTTTGTCTCTTTAAAATGTAATAAAATACAGTACTAGCGTTTCCTGGGTTTCACAGCTTCCCTGCCTGCTATTGGAAGGACGGCAAGGGGCGATGTGCTGACTCCAGCTCCAGATCTCCCTGGTTTTCTTAAAAGCAAGATCCCCAGAGCGGCAGCGTCAGGTATCTGTTGGGATCAGCTTTTGCTTTTTGTGTGGTGAAAACGGGAGAGATGAGTTATTTTTACTTTATGCAATTCCATTTTTTTTTTTTCCCTCCTGGCTTATCTGATCCGCTTATTGTACCGAGGGCTTTATTTCCTTCAGGCTCCAAAGGAAAGCTCCGAGCTTCCCGGAGCCCATTCAGCCTCGGCGTGATACCATCAGCTCCGATGGCAGCGCTATCGCCGCCGTTATCCCCCTATCGCCGCCGTTATCACACTGCTGACAAATCCTGCAGGAGTTCAACGCCGAGGTCGCCTGCGCCTCTGGAAGTTTTGCCGGGCACTCGTGGTCTTCTCCCCGGCTCTGCCTTTCTGCAGAGCCTGGGGGCTGTGGGTGCCTCTGGGTGCCTTGGATGAGCTCCTCAGCCACAGGGGATTTCTCCTTGAGTAGAAATTCCCTAAATTTGCCTCCCCAGCCTTTTTACCTGCAAGGTTCTTGCTGGAGTCGCTTCTCCCTTTTGCTGATTTCAGCTCTATTTCCCATATTCACTTCAGTTAAGATCATGGTTCATCAGCCCCTGGCAAGGTCTAAACCCCCTGAGGAGGGCTGCTGGATGCTCCTGCTGCACTTCCAGCCCTTCTAGCAGCCCTGGGATGCTTTGGGGCCATTTTTGTGGGAATGGAGACCCTCACAGACACAGCCTTGTGGGGCCATGGGGCTCCCACTGCTCTGCTTCCCCTCAGCTCCTCCCACTGCTCTCTTGGCTTGGGATGTGCGTGGACCCCTGGAAGCGTCAGGAGGCACAGCCAAGGAGAATAATAACACACAGCCACACATGTGGCACTGTTGTGTCCCCCTGCTGTCACTGGGCTCCTGCTGCTCCAGTGCTGCCTTTGCCAACACCACGGAGGGCAGCAGCTCCCCATCCCCAAACAGCAGGAATGGCACCATCCCCAAACAGCTGGAGTGTCACCATCCCCAAACAGCAGGGATGGCACCATCCCCAAACAGCAGGAATGGCACCATCCCCAAACAGCAGGAATGGTACCATCCCCCAACAGCAGGAATGGCATCATCCCCCAACAGCAGGAATGGTACCATCCCCAAACAGCTGGAATGGCACCATCCCCAAAAATCAGGAATGGCACCATCCCCAAACAGCAGGGATGGCACCATCCCCAAAAATCAGGAATGGCACCATCCCCAAACAGCAGGAATGACGTCGTCTCCAGTGCTTTCATCATCCTGAGTCGACATCATTCAAAGTAACAATCCCAGCAAAGTTTTGCGTTTAGAGATTGAAACCAGCTGAAAAGCAGCGTGTCTCCTGTGCAGAAAATGGTTGCTAAGATGGTGCTTTGAATCGAGAAAGTCACGCCTCAGAGTTTGCTGAAATTCGATATTCTTAGCAAATATTGTTGTTGCTTGTTAAATATTTGGTGAAATGCAAAGATCAACACCGAAGAAAACTATCAGCAGCGGCAAAACAAAATCCACGTTAAAAGTCCTTGAAATCAATTTATTCCTGTGAAATGTCCTCAGCTCCCTGAAACCACCATTTCCAATGGAAATGCTCCATCAGAAAATTTCCTACAACTCTGCTCAAAGCCTGGGAGAGGCTGAACCATTTCAGACACTGTTCAAAGCTATTTTTGTTAAGTCTTTAAAACCCTTTAAGACTTTATTGAGAGAAAATCCCTCTCTGTGCTGTCACCGAATTTAACAGTCTCATCTCCGGGCTGGTGGGGGGAACGCTCCTGTACCCCCAACTCTGTCAGGATGAGATTTCCCCCCATGGCTCCCCAGGCTGCCTCTGTCCTGCTTTCTCCCCAGGAGCTCTCGCTGCCTCCATGGCAGGGCACAGGAGATGGTTTTGCTCGGTCTGTGTCTGCCAGTGGGGTTTGCTCCCCAGCACAGCCAACAGCACCGAGCAGTTCCTCCCATCACCCCGAGAGCTCCACTTGCTCCGGAGGCTGCTGCCAGTGCCAGAGACCTCTGAGAACTGGGCCAAGCTCTTGCACCACGGGGAGAAGGTGGAACTCGATCTTAAGCAAAACAGAAATGCCGCCAAGGGTTTAAACTGAAAACCGAAGCTGGAAGGAGCGAAGTTTCCACCCCTTCAGCCCTTCTGGACAAGCTGGGGCTGCAGGAACTGGGGCACATGGGGGCTGCCCATCACACCCAGCACAGGCTGGGAGGAGCAGCTGGACACCCCCTGGGGAAGGGAAATATGGGAACGCCTTCAGCAATGTCCTGTGTTGTTGTTTGTTGCTGTTCTCTTTTCTCCTGTTTCTTCCCCCCTGCCCATTTTCCCCCAGGTGCTTGATCCTGAGGTATTAAAGGACGATTCTGGGTCACAGAACTTGTGAGCAAGTGGAGAAAGTGACTTTATTTCTAGGTAGAAGCCAAATTTGGAAATATTGGCCGCAGCAGGTCACACCCTGTGAAAGGATGTGTGTCTGAACTGAGCGTGCAGAGAACAGCAGCACACGGCACAGGGGAGCAAAGCAGGTCACTGAAACACTTGTCAGCTTTTCAACATTGTTCATAGACGTTTTGGCATCCCAAAAACTGACAGGGGATCAAATGTTCCCAAATGGTGAAACCTCTAAGTAGGAAAAAGGCACATGTGCTTTTGAAAGGGTCCCGTGTTCCGAGCACCGCAGGCTGCAGCAGCCATAAATTGTATTTACAGCCTTGCTGAAGCGTGTCCTGTTTACACCGTCTGATCACTGTCCTGGGGACTGACTGAACCTAGCAGGGACTGAAAAACCTGTAATTCCTTTGATTTGGAATAATGGGGAGGAGCAGGACGATGTTCTCACACAAACCTCAGTTCCTCAGAGCTGAGCGTCTGCTGCTGCTTCAGACTCTCCAGCAAGGGCAGGTCCTTCACTCCGACCATTGTCCCAGCACCAGCTCTGGGTTACACCTGCAGAACACTTGGGGCTGCACCTAGGCATGAGCTGTGCTTCCCTGGGACATCCCAGGAGCTGGGACCAGCTGGAGAAAAGTCTTTTAAGCTGGTTTCCATCTTTTGAGAAGCCCAGGGTGGTCCTTGCTGGGCTGTGCTGCCATGCAGGTTTCTGGGTGTCACTGATGTCAGATATGAATTCTGCTTTAACTTCCAGAAGGGATAGGATGTGGCTTTTCCTTACTACTTGGAAACTTTCCCATGGAGCTCTATACATGACGTTTTCCTATCTGGTATCACGGTGAGCCCAAATGCTGAAGGCAAACTCCATCATCCACGTCACAGCCTGGGACATTTACTGGCAGATGACTCCTGCGTGGGCAAAGGGCAGGTCCAAGTTGTCTGAAGGAAAACCAAAGTGCCTCTGGTTGTTCTGCCAGCCCTGGTGACCCCCAGCCCCTCGGGCAGGAGGTGATGGGGAGCACACCTGGGCACAGCACGGCTGGCACGTGACCAGGGCACTTCACAGAGCACCCTGGGCTCAGCAGGGCTGTCCCAGCCCCTGGTGTGGCTCTGTTGTGCTCTCTGGGGTTCCTCAGCACCTGCTCATCCAAAGTCCTTCACTGCCTGAGGCAGCACAACCAGAGAGTTGCTTCAGCAATGGAAAAGTTATTTTCCTGAACGGACATTAATGTTTTTTCCATTAATTGGAAGAAATTCTGCGGCTATGGAAAACCTTAAAGTGATATCACTGTGAAAAACTGCAAAAAATTCACACTGGAAAGGGCTTATGAAATCCAGAGTTTTGTCAGCCAAAAGGGACATTAAAAAAATCCCCCCAGGGCCTCCACAGCACAAGAATTGGAGATGGCAAATGGCCTCTCACTGGGGAAGCACGATGTGGGATGGGAGATTGTTTCAGCTGCCAGAGGGAGCAGCCATCCCATCCCATCCCATCCCATCCCATCCCATCCCATCCCATCCCATCCCATCCCATCCCATCCCATCCCATCCCATCCCATCCCATCCCATCCCAGCTCCATGCCTATCCCCCTTGGGAGCCAGGAGATGAGCCAGCCCGGTGGCTCATTCCAGGTGCTGTCAGCAGCCTGGATCATCTGCCTTGATTTATTACACCAAGTTCCTGGAAGAAGAGGAAAAGGAACCCAGTCCAAACCAGGGCAGCCCAAGGACCCCTGGAGCCTTTGGGAAGGAGGGAAGCGGACGCTGTGACACGGGGCAAGGGCAGAGCAGCAGGATGAGCCCTGCTGTTGTGGCAGATGGGCTGAAGCTCCTTATCAGACCTTTGGCACTTCAGGAGCTGGCAGAGACACGGGCAGAGGGTCCTGGCTGTGTCCATCCCTTCCCACAGAGAGCCTGGGAGCAGCTCTGTCCCCGTGCTCCGGTGCCACCGGAGCGCTGGCCCCGCAGCCACGTGAGTGCCCAGCCCAGGCAGAGCCAGCCTGGCTCGCACAGCCCCATCACCACAGGCATAATTGCTTGCAGAATTGGAACCTTCATTTGCTTTGAGTTCTTCCCAACTTGCCCAGTCCTCCAATATCTCCCTGCTCTGTCAGACATTCTCTGTTCCAACACAAATACGGATTTTTCTGGAAATGTGATTTATTTCCCCTAATTTTGATCTCTTCTTGCATTCTTCAGTTGAAGAAGCAGAACCCATGAAGAGTTTGGCTGACAGAAGTATTTGTGCAAAGGTTTCCTTTTATCCCCTCTTCCACATTTTTCTCAAAAACAGCTACCTACATCCAAATAAGATTAAGAGCAAAACCTTTCAAATGGGTTACATTAATTTAGTTACCAGATCCTTTGCAACGATGAAAGAAGCACAATATTCTTATGTAATAAGTCCTGCTTTATAAATGCATTAATTCTTAAACTATATTGTTTTAATAAACAAGGCTCTAGACATGCCCAAGGGCACTGGTATTCTCAGAAGAGTTTTCCAAGAAGGCCTGTGTTGTTGGATTATTATTCCATTACTTCCAAGTTCACTGAGCGGAGCTATTTTTTTTCATACTCATATTGCAATAAAAACAACAACTTTCAAATACTTTCTTGAGGAGATTGGGAATCAAAATGGAAACTATTTGTGTAGGATGAGAAGTGCTGAAAGTCTCTCGGTTCGTGCAATTACACCGGGAATCTGAGGCCTGCCTTGTTATTAAGGGGCAGAAGGGTGGGGAATTTAGGTCACTGTGGAGTTTCCTGGACTAATCCAACTCCTGGGGGTACACTGGAGGAGTGTGGCCAAGTCTGAGGGGCGCAGGCAGGACCCAGATCTTCCTTCAGCTCCCCCAGATCCACCTCACACAGGTGACCCTTTTCGCTTTAAAGACTCGTTTAAGGTCCTGATTCTTGGAATCCCAGGGTGTTCCCTCCTTGCTGGCTGGGCTGGGGAGCACCAAGCTGGTAAGGCATGGCTCAGGCAGGGCGGGGTGGGCAGAACGTTCTGGTTGGCCCTGGGATATCTGTATTCCCACAGATATTTCCCCAGGTAATCCCTCTGAGGGAGGGCTGACTGGAGAGGCGCTAATAAAAATGATAATAATGAGATAACTCAGATATGCCCCCCAAACCAGCTGCTGGGTGATGCTGCACAAAGCCAGGAAAGGTCTGGAAAAGCTGCTGTGCCAGGGCGGCTCGTGCTGTATTTAAAGGGTGAAACATTCACGGTCTATTCACCCCATTCAATGCCTGGCCACGTGTGGGTGTGCAGTTTTGGGGTGCTGTGCTCTTACCCGAGCATTCCACACCCTACAGGGGATGAGCAGCTCCCAGAGGAGCCGGCACAGAGCTGCTCTCCTCCCTCATCCCTCTGTCGGCACCGGCTGCTCTTTCCAACCGGATGCAAATGAAGGGAAATCTCACCCATTTGTGCCTCTGTGGAGTATCTTCTGCCTTATTCCCATGAATTATTAGCTCACTTTTATTGGGTTTGGCTTGCAGGAGGATGACTATTTCATCCATCAAATCAGAATCTTTTTAACACTAATACTGAATTTATAGAAGTGGTTAAACGAAGTGTTGACAATATGGACAATGTGTTTCTGATTAACGCTGCGATTTAACAGGGAGCTGCCAACGGCCCCGAGTTACTAAACCGGAGCAGCGCTTTTCCAGACCCACGGGCTGCAGCTCAGCACTGCAGATGTCAGGGCTGGCTGCAGGGGGCTGGCTGCAGCCAGGCTGCTCCCGGGAGCTGTGCTTTTCCCCTGTGGTCATACCCGGACTGAGCTTTGCCCTAATCACACCTGTACTGAGCTCTTCCCTTTTCCCTGGTGGGTGCATTTACATGTGTGCATTTACCTGGGCAGGGACGGAACAGCTGGGCCCTGCAGCTTTGAAGAACATCAAAACGGATTAAAATATGGTCTTTCTTTTCTTTCTTTCTTTCTTTCTTTCTTTCTTTCTTTCTTTCTTTCTTTCTTTCTTTCTTTCTTTCTTTCTTTCTTTCTTTCTCTCTTTCTCTCTTTCTCTCTTTCTCTCTTTCTCTCTTTCTCTCTTTCTCTCTTTCTCTCTTTCTCTCTTTCTCTCTTTCTCTCTCTCTCTCTCTCTCTCTCTCTCTCTCTTTCTCTCTTTCTCTCTCTCTTTCTCTCTTTCTCTCTCTCTTTCTCTCTCTCTCTTTCTCTTTCTCTCTTTCTTTCTCTCTTTCTCTCTTTCTTTCTTTCTCTCTCTCTTTCTTTCTTTCTCTCTCTCTTTCTTTCTTTCTTTCTCTCTCTCTTTCTTTCTCTCTTTCTTTCTTTCTCTCTTTCTCCCTTTCTCTCTTTTCTCCCTTCCTCCCTCCCTCCCTTCCTTTCCTTCCCTCCTTCCTTTCCTTCCCCCTTCCCTTCCCTTCCCTTCCCTTCCCTTCCCTTCCCTTCCCTTCCCTTCCCTTCCCTTCCCTTCCCTTCCCTTCCCTTCCTTTCCCTTCCCTTCCCTTCTTCCTTCCTTCCTTCCTTCCTTCCTTCCTTCCTTCCTTCCTTCCTTCCTTCCTTCCTTCCTTCCTTCCTTCCTTCCTTCCTTCCTTCCTTCCTTCCTTCCTTCCTTCCTTCCTTCCTTCCTTCCTTCCTTCCTTCCTTTTCTCTGTGACACAAAAAACAGAAGCCACACAAAGCAAGTGGCAATGGGGACAAAAGGGAGAGGAGGAGAGGGGAGTGTGTGCAGTGATCACAGCCAGGATGAGAGGATCCTGCTACCTGGAGCCTCCTCTGAGAGCGCTCACAGGCCAGGGAGCTTTGATCCCCTCCTTCCCTCTCCTCACTAATCGCCTTCATGGCAACACTGAACTTCTGAAATTCAACAGCTACTAAAATATCAAGTATTTAGGGCTGGGAAAACCTTGTGGAGTGCGAGATTTCAAGAGATGTTTTGGCTTCTCTCGAGTTCAGAGCCGCAGTTGGAGTTGGGGAATTTTCTTCCTCTGGTTTTACATCTGCCGGGTTTGCTGTTTGTTCCAGGGGGATTGACTCAGTTCTGGAAAAAATTGACATGTCTTCCCCGTGGGGTTAGAAGAGCCAGGAAACCCAGGCAGGGAATAGAGCAGCAGGTTACTCCGGGCAGGGATGGAAGGGTCAGGTAAACCCAGGCAGGAATAGATGAGCACGGAATTTCCCTGCAGCACAGCGAGCAGTGCCCGCCCCCCTGGCACATGAGGCCCCCTGACTCATCTTTATCCCTGTTTGACCAGCTCCCAGCAGCCTAAATTCCACCTGCAGTGATGGAGCTGTGGTTCCTGTAGTGCCAAATCTTGGGTGCTTGGGCTGCTCGGGGCTTACTAAAACCAGGTTCAACCTTGGTAACACTGGGATGAGTTCCAGGTGTGAGATAAAACAAAATCACTTCTAAACCTTCACTCAAAGCTTGAGCAAAAGCCAGGCTGACCCTCCTCTAAAGCTCCCCTTCCTCACCCTGCCCCCATCTCTTGCAGTTTTCCTCCCCCACCCATCCCCAAAATACCCCAACCCCTGTCTGGCCTTGTTTAAGAGTCAGCTTCAATAGTACCTTTGTTAAGGGTAAAATCTCATTAAATGTGAGGTAAGAGGAAATGAAAAAGTGTAAAATATCCAGATTTATTGCCTGTTGTCTTCTGAGCATTTGAGAACCAGGAGCTGGGGGCAAGGGGCCACGTGGGATCAGAGCTGTGAGCCACGAGCCTTCCCCACCACCCGTGCTGCCTCTGGCTCCTGGGGCACTGCCTGCTCCTGGCACCGGCTTATCAAAGGAAAGAAACCCGAATTTTGTGCTTTTGAGATTAAAAAAGGTGAATTGCTCTTACTGTATCAGACTGGCCCTGAGCTCTGCTGCCCCATGTACGTGCAGGTGGGGATGTTTATTTACTGAAATCAGAAGTGTTTCTCAGCTCAGAGGGAAGGTTTTCCAGGAGCGGTGACTCCTGCTTTTCCTCCCGTTCTAAAGGTGAAGGGAAAAGCAAACCCAGTAAATTACAGTGTCGGGTTTATTAACTCTGCTAATGAGGGGGCAGCCTGCGTGGCTGGGGGTGAGAGAGCGAGACCCTCTGCTCTGGGGCATCGCATTTGGGGTGCCCCCAAGCTGCTCCCTCCCTTTCAGGGTGGAGAGAGGTGCCAGGGCAAAAAAAAAAAAAGGGCAATTAGAGAAACTATAAAATCTGATAGAACTGCTCTGCTCCTAGAGCAGTCACAGTGAGCCTCGAGCATGGATGGAGCCTGTGCCCACAGCAGGGTGGTGCCCCAGGGTTCCTTGTGCCCAGTGCTCTGCCAACACGAGTTCTGGGGTGTGATGTGAACACACACAGGCCCCAGGGTGTGATTTGTTCATACACAAGTGCTGAGGTGTGATGTGTTTGCAGGGCCCTTTCTGCCTCTCACCTTCCCCGTGTGCACTCAGGGATGTGCCGCTCGCTTTGTCCTTTAACTGAATTAGTGGTTGGGGAGTAATGAGATAATCTGTCCTCTCTCCCTGCACAAAATGAGGGAGCCAACGTCACTGGTGAAAAATGTGGGGCCACCCACTGGGCCCAGGTGGGAGGAGGGGGTGTGCTGAGGCTGCCACCAGCTACAAACAAGTGGCATTTCTGGGCTTGTTGTTGGGTGGTTTCCATGGAGAACCCTCAGCAGCTTTGGAGGGGCCCATCAGCACCGCTGCTGTCCCCAGCCCTGTGCCCCTCACGCACTCCCCCAGCCCTGCTGCCAAGGCCACCACCCAACCATGCCCTTGGGTGCCACATCTACACCTCTGCTAAACTCTGCATGGGGTGTGTGCTTTGACAGTGCCAGCACGCAGGTGTTGTTCTGGAGAGCCACAAGAAAATCCTCATCCCACTCCTGCCCTGGCAAGTACGTGCTTAAGCTCTCTGCTGGATTGGGAACACTTTCCCGGGATGATGCCCACCCTACCTGGCCTGTTTGCTGTGGGAACCCCTCGGGCACGTCCTGGTGGGTGACACCAAGCAGAGCAAAGCGCCGGGGCTCTGCCACGGGGCTGGGCGTGGCGGCAGATGCAGGAGCGGGTTCGCATTGTCCCCGCAGAGGCGGCTTTAACTGGTGACATTAGCGAGTGGCGGGGCTCCGGGTGCCTGCTGGTTCTCCCTCCATCCACTCTGTATTCTAACCCTAATTGTCTGCAGCAACCTGTTATTACGGCGCCTTTAACATGATAGACACAAATAGGACGCACTAATCCACTACTCTTTGGTTTAAGAGTCATTACAAAGTGCTTAATTAAGTAAGCCTCACTTAATCACAAAATGTTTGCATGCTAAACGAGTTCTTGTGAAGCACGACACTTGACATATTCTGTACAAAAATAATTACAAGCGGGAGGCCCGGTACATTGAGCCTCCGAACATTTCATTTCAGGCCTTGCCCATTCATCACCAGGCTGGAATTAAAAGGCTTTCAACGCAGAACTCCCACATTCCTGCCGGCTGAGTCACCGCTGCGCCGCTGCCGCTGCCGTGCCTGGGTGGCTGCCACGGAGTCGCTGCCCCGCCGGCTCCCCGGGCATGTGCCGGGACCATGGCACAGCTGCTGCTGCCACCGTGGTGTGGCTGCATGGAGGTGGAGGCTGGCACCGGGCTGGGAGGGGCACCTTGGGACAAGAATCCTAGGAAAAGCCAGCGGAACATCCATGGAAGCAGCACAATGGTGGGTGTTTTGTTAATGCTGAGGTGTCCAAGCGTTGTGTGCCCTTGGGGTGCAGCATCTGGGACAGGCAGGGGGAAATTCGGTGCCTCCCTGCCCCAGAGCTGTCCTAAAGGCAAAGTCACCCTCTACCCCCAGGGACAGTGGCTTTCCCAAATCCTCACTCTCGGCTGCATAAAGGCTGCCTGAATGGGATTGTGTCAGCCTGCAGACCTTTGTTGGGTGTGCTGGTGCCCATTAAAATCCCTGTCCCTATTGGGATAATTGGCATCTTTACCCCAGGCTGCCTTTAGAAGGAAACCCTTTAATTAGCATTCTCCAAGCTCAGGAATACCCTCAGCACTATGTTTGTTTTCTCACGTGCTGCTGCTCAGGTTGGGGTATTTCGAGCTCCAAACTGCACCATGCAAAGTGCACAAGAGCATCCAACCTTCCATCCATCCTCCATTCCTCCATCCGTCCATCCATCCATCCATCCATCCATCCTTCATCCATCCATCCATCTATCCATCCCTCCATCCATCATCCATCCATCCATCCATCCATCCATCCATCCCTCCATCCCTCCATCCTTCATCCATCCATCCATCCATCCATCCATCCATCCCTCCATCCCTCCATCCTTCATCCATCCATCCATCCATCCATCCATCCATCCCTCCATCCTTCATCCATCCATCCATCCATCCATCCATCCCTCCATCCATCCATCCATCCATCCATCCATCCATCCATCCTCCAGTGTCCAAGGCCTGGGCACAGCCAGAGGCACCTCTGTGCCCGCAGGTGCCCTCCTCTTCACAGCAGTGTTTGGGTGCTCACTGCACCATGAATGCCAGGAGAAGGAACATTTGTAACATGGAGAGATCCTGCTGAGCACAGGGACGATGGTGGCAGCTGGAGGGTCACAGGTCCTGGTGTCCCCAGCATCCCCAGGCATGCCAGGGCCAGGCTGTTCCCCGGGCTGGGATGGCGAGAGCTGCCAAAGTGGGGCTGTCATTCATCTTTCTCCAGAAGCAGGTGCTCAGTGTTTATCAGGGCTAACAAACAATTTATATTAATTAGGAGGGCATTGGTGACTGGCCCCTCACTGTGGTGTCATATCAGGGTTTTATTGCTGAGGCTCCTCCAGGGCTCCATCCCACCCCCAGCACCTCAGTGCTCTGCGGGATGGGCCTGATGGCAGCAGAGTTTTGTGTTGGAGGAAGAGTGAAAAAAAGATTCGACAAGGCTGTAGCATCCTGTGTGACATTTTCATATAAAATCATTTCAATTTTTAATTCTGAACCAGCCTGTATTTCAAAAGTTTCATTATTTATCACATTATGTTTTGTGTTTTGCATTGTTACTCTTGTCTTCTATATTAATTTTGCATGATGAATTATTTTGCTTGAAGTCAAAATCAAAATGAAATCCAAGCGATTTTGTCAAAATTCAAAGGTTTTAGTTATGCTGCAGCGAGGATTTCCAGCCCTTTCCTCCGCACACAAGTTAAAAACCTCCGCCTCTGCTCTCCTTCCAAAAAATTGCTTTGAAACCTGGAATTCGTGCAGCAGCTGTGCGGGGTGCTGTTGATTTCCAGCTCCCAGGGATGCTTTTCCTTCCTGTGTGGTGAGTGAAGGAGAGGGCTGGGGGGAGCGAGGGACTGGGGGGCACCAGGGGGTCCCAGGAGGAGTCGGACCCCGGCCAACCTGAGCCTCAGCAGGGGCTTGGCTGCAGGCACTGACCCAGCAGCAGGAGCACACATGGTAAAAGTTAGTGAGCAACATTCCCAAACTTGGTCATCTTTGCTCCCACACAGGCGCAGGGTGCCAAGGCACGCCGAGGCCGGGGCTGGGGCGGGCAGTGGGTGCTCTGGTGAGTCCCAGCGAGGGAAAGACGCCTTGTAGGGATGGACATTCACTCCTGGGAGGAAACAAAGCGATCTGTAAACTTCATCCTGAGTTGGACCGAGACTTTGGCCCAAACAGGGAGGGATGGTTGGTTTTTGTCCAAAACCTCGAAGCGTCTCAGACTGCCATTTTCAAACCGAGATTTTTCATCACAAAGTGGCTTTTATCAGTTAAGCCAAATTTGGGGTTCTGCCTTTGTTTTTTGGAGGGAAGTCCTGAGGAAAATGGGTTCCACAACTTAGCATGAAACATAATATTTCAGTTGAGTTTCAGGCTTGTCCCCATAGAGACATTTAATCATTCATTGCCCTGAAGTTCTATGTTTATTTTTGGGCTGACTTTCTGCCACTGAAGCAAGAGAAAATTGGTGATTAACCTGGTGTGAGCTGCTGGATGCTCTTCAAGAGAACAGGGACACATTCCTGCCCCGTGCCCATCCCACTGTTGGGGGCAGAGACCTGTGGGACCTTCGGGGAATCTCCACCCTTCCCTCCCACTGCCCACATGCCCGTCTCTGATTTTGGTTTTTTCTATTGCTTTTTCCCAGGTCGCTTCTTCTCTTTGCACCTGTTTTGTGCTGCCTGGGTGTGGCGAGGGGCTGGCAGCAGGGAGAAGGGCTGTAGTGTCCAACCACACCTGGCTGGCAGAGCTCTCAGGTTGGTGCGGCCACACCACCCTCTGCTCCCTGAGCCTGTGAGCATCCCTGGGCTGCACCAGCAGCCAAGGGACACCCACCCCCTCCCTGAGGTGTGTCCCATCCCCACGCAAGGCCAAGGGCAGCTGCTGCCCAGGGGCAATGGGCTGTGCCCCGTTGCTGGCCAGGCGTGTTGGCCCAGGGCAGCTCCAGGCCGGATTAGCCGGGTTAAACCGCTAATGCAGCCGCTGCGTGGAAGGCTGCTTTCAGTAAGTGGCTCCCTGTAGCTTATTTGACTCCAGGCCCAACTCTAATGTCTCAGTGGGCCTGTTACATTAAGCAGGCCCAAGTGGTAGGAGATTTAAAGCATCAAAATGAAGTGCTTTATCACTCCGTACTGTGTTCTTGGCTGCTTTCGTTGGCCTCACTTCACAGGCGCCGCAGCCTGCGAGCCGAGCCCTCTCGGCAGGCCCATTACAAATTCCACTTGTTGACGGTTGCCTTGTTGCAGGATTTAATGGTAGAATAATATTTACACAGTAAACTCCTCTGGAGGTGTTATAAACACCATAAAAAGGATTTTAGAAGCTTAATGAGCGTTAGTGAAGTCGAGACAGGATAATGTGGCAACTGTGCACTGTAATCTGATTTGGCACCTTCTGCACAGCAGGAGTTAGTGGGTGGAAGAGCTTTTTACTTTTTTTTTTTTTTTGTTTTAGTGTGTAATATTGTTTGTTTAGCACGGTGCTGAATGGGGGCTGCAGAGCCAGGCGCCCGCAGACTGGCTGACACAAGTGCCCAGCAGCGTGGGGAGCAGGGGCACTCCCATTACAGGACATCGTGGTCACTTCGTGTCACATGTGAAGGGATCGATGTTTGGGCCAGTTCAATGCTCAGTGACACAGCCCTGAATGTGGTCGTAATGGTCACAGCAATAATTCTGGGACATCAAGCTGACAGACAGTAGGTTTAGATAAGAGATTGGGAAGGAATCCTTCCCTTTGAGGGTGGGGGGGGACCTGGCAGAGGTTTCCCAGAGAAGCTGTGGCTGCCCCTGGATCCCTGGAAATGTCCCAGGTCAGGCTGGACAGAGCTTGGAGCAACCTGGGAAGGTGTCCCAGCCCATGGCAGGGGTGTAATTAGATTAACTTTAATGTCCCTTTCAACCCAGACCATCTTTGATCATCATTTTTTGATGATCATTTTGGGCACGGGGTGCCAGGCAGGCAGCAGCAATGGGAACAGCGCCTCTCCCACTGGTGAGGCAGGGGATGGGTGATGATTTTGGGGCTGGGCAGCACTGCAAACAGCCCAGTTTGGGGGCTGTGCCAGGGGGCTGGACCAGCTCCTGCCATCCCTGGGCTGGCCCAGACCCCTGGCACAGAGAGGGCTGCAGGAGGGGCAGCCCTGGGAGCAGCAGGCACAGGCTCACCCCCGCAGCCTCCTGCAGCCCTGTGTTTTCCTGTATCTTTTTCATGCTATAATTCATGTTTCCCCCTTTAGCTGAGCTGCAAATTCCCGTTATGTGTGAGCACTCACACCTGGACACGGGTACAGAGTGTTCAGGGAGCAATTGTGACTCAGGCTGGGTTGGTGATTCACATGCAGGTATTTGGAGGGTTTGTCTCGAGGAGGCAGCGAGGGAGCAGCTCCTCTGAGTGGGGCTCCGTGGGCACCCCCCAGGGGAGGGAGGATGGAGAACTGTCCCTGCCCATCTGTGCCCAGGGCTGCCTTCTGCCAGTGGAAGGAACGTCGGTGGTGGGAACATTCCTTTTTCTGCAGAGTGCTGATTACCAAAGGGATCTTCTTGGCTGCCTGCTGGAATGACTTTTCAGGGTTTAGATTATTTTTCATTTTCACTGTTGAATGTTTCCATATATTTTGTTTTGCAGTTACAAAAACATACACAATTTTTTTTAATCAAAACCCTCCCCTATTTAATACATACTGTCAAAAATTGTTAATTTTTTTCAACTTCAGAACCCACCCCAAAGGTGAGGAGCAGTATTTCAGCCATGAAATGACCGGCTGCCTCCCCCACAGCCCCTCTCCCATTCCTGGCCCTGCTCCCACAGCACAGGGTCCCTCATCCACCTGCTCAGAGCCAGGCCCATCCCACCCCAGACACTCTGTGGGGGCTGGTGGACTTCAAGGGCTTGGATTTTGACACTCAAGGAACTACCCCCGGCCTTTCCAATTTCCGAGGGACGTGAGCAGCCATGGATCTCAAGACTGACTTGCCAGCAGCAAAAAGCTGCCTTTTGTAAATAAGCCAATATTTTCTTTCTTTCAAGGGGAAGCTGACAAAGATCAATACCAGCCTGCAAAAGACATTGCCCTCTTAAGAATTAGCCCTTTGCAGAATCATTAATCCAGGAAGCTGTTACAGGGTGACAAGAGCACAGAGGCTCTGCCAGCTCCTGGAGGGATGGCAGCAACATCCCCTTATGCACAGAAAAACAAACCAAATGAGCTCGCTGAGAAAATCGTGGCTATGGGCTCGTTCTGCTCAAGGAACCCATTGGACTTTAATTAAGGAAGGCTGGCTGCACTCTTAATCAGTGTCATTAAAGTTTCCTGGTGCTTTGCTCTCATCTGACTTCCATGATGTCTGTGCAGGGCTGGTGGCATGTTGTGGCTGCCCCACCCCTGGAAATGTCCAAGGTCAGGTTGGATGGGGCTTGGAGCAACCTGGGGTAGTAGAAGATGTCCTGCCCATGGCAGGGGGTTGAAATACGACGGTCTTTAAGGTCCCTTCCAACCCAAACCACTCTGGTTCTGTGTCCCCTGTGCCACCCTCCATCCCTGTGGCAGGGCAGTGTGTCCCTGCCCAAGGCCAGCTTCTCTTCCTGCAGCAGCCAGGGCACAGGAGCTCAGGGCGGGCACCTCCCGAGGCTGCTGTGAGGGGCAGGAGGAGCCTCAAGGTTTGGAGGGAGCAGGGCTGACCAGGCGTGGCTCATTTAATGAGGTGCGGGTCACAATTGGCCGATAGGGCCGGGAATCATTTTACAAAGTTGGAGCTCATCAGGGGCTAAATTAGCCGTGCCGTGGCCCCGCCTACAAATCAAGGGAGTGACCCACCCACCCGGGAAGGGCTACCAGGGATGGGTAGGGGTGCTGCCATGACCAGCAGGATTTCTCTGCTAGAGTGTGCCAGCTCTTCTCCTGCTCTCTGCACCTCTGTTCTTTCACTCTGGTTGGCATCAGGACCACAAAGATGCAGCTGACTGTGAGCCAGCTCAGTGGAGCTCGGGACAGGTCTCTGGAATGGAGGATATAAAGCAGGCACCCAATCCCTCCTGGGTCTGCAGGACGGTTTGGTCCCTTGAAACAAAACGCTGTTGGGCCACAACCCAGCACAGTGAAATGGTGGTGGCACTGCCATGGAGGCTCTGCTGTGTGGCACCTGGGCAGACCCTGACCTGCGCAGAGCACAAGAACCTGCATGGGGTGAGCTGCCAGCGTGGGGGGCGAGATAATCTCTCCTATTATCTGATTTAAACAAGAAGAAAAATCAGCCAAAACCTGAGACCCTGGCGTGTTTGGTGAACAGCTAGAGATGGAAAAAATAATTCCAAACAAGGCATTTGTCACAACATTGCAGGGTCACCCGCTAAGCGAGGGACACTTAAGAGGGAAACAGTTCTTAGGGATAATTACGATTTGTAAGAAGTTTTGCACTGGCTCTGTAATTGTCGGGGGGTGGCCATTGGCACTGCGGTGCTGGGAAAGCACCACAATAGAGCTGTAATTTACAGGGCTGGAACCGTGAAGCCAGAAGTGGTTTGGGAATTATTGCTAATCTTTATGGATTCAGCCATTCACGCGCTGGCCGAGGCGGTTTGGGTTACACGACCCGTGAGCAGGGGTCTCACGCTGCCCCTCCTGCCCGAGCCCCCGCGGCTCTGGGTGAACTGGAGCCAACATTATTTCACCTTCTGCCTCAGTGAAGAGCTCTCAGTGCCCTCGAGGCTCCCATGGGAGAAGTTATAAAGAAGAAGAAAGTTGCCTTATCACCTTTCCGTAATGAAAGAGGCTCCGAGAGAGCTGGAGAGGGACTTTGGACAAGGGCCATGAGTGACAGGACAACGGGGAATGGTTTCCCACTGCCAGAGGGCAGGGTTAGATGGGATTTTGGGAATAAACTCTTCCCTGGGAGAGTGGTGAAGCCTTGGCACAGAGTGCCCAGAGAAGTTGTTCTTACTCCTGGTTCACACATGGCTGAGTGAGGGCAGCACAGGAATGGAATTTATGCCATGAAAGCCCCTTTTGCTCTTGGTCCCTCCGTCCCCTGCCAGCGTGGAGCAGCGCAGCTCTGTCACATCAGGCAGCTGCCTGTGTTCGGCAGAGTTTAAAAAAAAAAAAAAAAAAATCACACTTTTTTCATTTGTGCTGATTTGCATATTAATAGTTTGCATATTAAACAACTACTTCAGAGGGTGGGCGGGCTAATGAATGCAGCAGTCTCCTCTATTTTAACTCAATTTGCCTCATCCATATTCCAATGACTTTGGGGATTGGTATTCAGTTTTCATTGAAATTATCCAAGCCAGACCTAATTTGTGCTGCCCTTCCATTAATCCAATTAATTAGCACCATTGATGTGTGCTGCCTTTGTGAGGCGCTTTGTGCGGCGCCGCTGCCGCTAATGACAGCCTGGGATCAGAGCGAGTAACGAGCAAACCAAAGGAGCGTTTGACCCTTCCTGGACCCTCACACAATGCAGCACTTTGGAGTCTGGAGGCCCTAATTTAGGTTCGATAGTCCAAATTATAGACAATAATTCAATATTCTTTGTGGGGAGCTGAGCAAGTGTCACTCTGTCATTTGTTTAGCTTATAATTTTTTTTTCTCCCTGCCTCTTTATTTATGTATTTTTTTCCCCTCTTTTCATTATTTTCCAACCTGGCCTTCCTGCTCCACCTCCAGCATTGATTTCTGACCTTGTTCCGCTGAGAGGGCTGAGGATCTCTTTGCTCCGAAGGAATTCATTAACCTTTCCCCTGCCCAGAACTGGAGAGAAAATCTTTATATTTTTAAGTAAGGCAAATAAACCCTGGCAGTGACTAGTGGAGTCCCCTCGCTGGCTGCTCCCCAAGAACTCCTCTGCCAGCTTAGGAACCACTTCTGGGTTTCATTTTTTGGGTAAATTTTGGTTGGAGATACGATTTAAATACTGACTGAGCTTCTCCAGACCTACTCAATGACCCCAGTGGGTCCTTCCTAACTCAGCATATTCTGTGATTTTTTTTAATGAGTTTCTGCACTGGCAACCACCCCATTTCTTCCCCTTGCTGTGGCCCAGCCCCGATGTCCCCACAGTAGCCAAGACCAGTTTAAACTGGTGCAATTAAACGTGGCAGAAGAGCAGCAAAAAGCCATTCCCATGGCCACAGCTGCTGGGCCAGGACGCATCCCCTGAGTGCCACCAAAGCCCTGGGGAAAGGGGCTGAGGAGGGGCTGCAGATGTGTCCAGATGTTGAGGAAGCAGCCACTGCACCTGGCACGCCTGTCCTCCCCCACCCCTCCTTCCCTGGCTCACCGGAGGAGGAGAAGCTATTAAAGGAAGCGTTTAGCTGTGGTTATCCACAGGTAGGTCACTAAACTCATTAAGGTAATTAATTACACGCGGCACATTCACTGTGTCCACAAGTGTTTGAACTGTAAGGAGACAGGAATTGTCAGCGCCGGGGAGGACAGAGAGTCAATTTGCACAGGGATATGGAGATTTGGGTGCTGAGCTTTCTTTTAACTGGAACTAAAGCTGGAGGGTTTTTCAGGGAAATTCTCAGGGAGGCAAGAAAACCCTACTGCAGGAAGGCTGTGTGTAATTTGGTAGAGCCATTGTTTGGGGTGAAACAAACCATTTGAGACTTTTGATATCTCACAATGGATAATTTAAAAATTGCTACAGGAGTAAAGGTTGAACCTGGTTTTAACTCTACTTTGTGTTCCTCGCTGCCACCAAAATTCCTCTTTGGGAAAAGAGGTGTGGTTTTGTGCTGTGCAAGAATGAAATTTTCCAGAAGATTTCCAGAGGTTTTCTTCATCAGCCTGGTCACACCTCGCAGGCACGCTGGGGTCCCACTCCTGTGGCTCTGGTGGGTCAAGATGCTGCCAGGGCTGTTCACTCCTTGCTGGGCTGGGACCGTGGCACAGGGGACATTGTGTCCATGCTGTGGCCGTGCCAGTCCCCACTGAGTCACAAGAATGGGTTTGGCATTGCCAAATGGGGACTCTCCTCCTGTGGCTCTCCATGCTGTTCCCAATCACTCCTCAGCATTATAAATCATGCTATTGCAATAGCAGTTTATACACTCAGTTGCCTGCAAGATTTTCCTGATTAACCTTAAAATCTGCTATAAATCTTATTCCCTTCTCCCTCATGGAGCTTCAGGGACACAAACAGGCTCTGCTGCTGCTGGGGCTGAGGTGCTGCCTGCACTGTGCCAGCTAACACGGGCCACAGGGAGCTAAAAACCCATTGCAGCCTCTCTCCTTTCAGGGTCCTGTGCTCTCTGAGGAGGAGGAGGAGGAGGAGGGAGACAGAGCCATGGGCAGCTGTTT
The DNA here is from genome assembly GCA_910950805.1 of Acrocephalus scirpaceus scirpaceus. Lineage (NCBI taxonomy): Eukaryota > Metazoa > Chordata > Aves > Passeriformes > Sylviidae > Acrocephalus > Acrocephalus scirpaceus. The sequence continues at coordinate 9,042,202 of OU383788.1, forward strand.
CCTGCAGCTCCAGCTTTGCCAGGCTCTGGGAGCTTCCCAAACTTTTGCTATCCCCTCTGGATCATCTTTGGTGGTGGCAAGAAGAGTAAACAAAGCACCCAAAGGTGGGTGGCGTTGAATGGGTGTTTATTTCTTTGTCTGAGGTGGGGGCCCTCGTCCCAACCTGCGCGATCCCGCTGCCTGTCTGGCGCAGTAAGATCCCGTTTAGTGGCATCACTCAGGACTTGTCACATCACGGCATGTCACAACATGTCAGGCTCTGACAGGCTGGATACCTGCTATTAACTCGAGACTAGTTGCAAATACAAAATAGAGGTGGTGAGTGAAGGCAGTGCCAGGAGCAGGGCGGATGCCGGTGCTGGCGCTCAGGGTATGGCTCTGCCAGCACGGCTTTGCAGAGTAGCCCAGGGCTCTGGTGTGCTCAGCTTGGATATGGGAACACAGCCTCCAAAACGGTGCCAGAGAGCTGGATTTGGAAAAAATTCCTCCTGACACCCAAGCGTCAGTTTAATCCTGACAGAGCATCCTGGCACCGCAGCTGTCAGCACCACCAGGAGCAGCAGCACCTGCAGCCTGTCCCTGCTGTAGCTGGGGCTGTACCTGACTCTCCTGGGAAAGGTGGAGGAGCAGGGCAAGGCTGGAGGCCGAGGTGTGCCTTGGGGAGGGATTCCTTCCTGCTGCTGCTGCATCTGGCCTCTGGAAGTCCCTGAAGCCAGTTTAATTAATTGGCTGCCTGTGCATGCAGCACAACAAACAGTGGATCAGGTCTCCTTTTGTCCCTGCTGTGGTATAATTCACCTTTAAATCAGAGGCTTAACTACAGCATCACCCTCCCTCATCACGCCCTTCCTCCCTGGAACAGGACAGGTCTTGTCTTGAGGCCTGTCTGGCCTCCAGGACCTCACCTGGGACGTCTGAGAGGTGTGGGGTCACATGGGCAGAATGAGGGACTGTGGGAGGGGAAACAGCTGGAACCTGATGACTGGGGCAGAGGGAGGGTCCTGCTAGGACCCTCCTGCAGAGCTGTGGGGAGCACACAGGGGCTGTGCTGTGGTCACCAGTGACAACCCCTGGGTGTTTCTGCTCCCGGTACCCACAGGCACTCTGTGGGAAGCGCCCCTGGTTTGGGAGCAGGAGCAGCAGCACTGTGGGGGAGAGGAGAGTTGTGTCCAGCTCTGCTGGAGGCCAAGGCAGAGCTCATGGGCCGATGTTGAAATCCTGGCACCTCCACCTGGTGTGGCTGGATGCTGCCCTGCACGTCTGGAGCTGCTGCAGCCACGTCTTTCAACAGATCCCAGGTGGATGACTGCTCTCCGTCCCTCCTTGTCCTGGGATGTCCCTGGCTGGCTGGCTGGCTGATGGATCCTCACCATCCAGCTGAGTTGGGGGCATCCAAGCAGAACCTGGCACCCCGTGACGCCCCAGAGGGGCCAATCCTTGGTGCCTGCATTCCCTGTGCTGCTACAGAACCCCCTCGCCTTCCCTAGTCCCTCATGCCGTAACAAGCCAAAAACCAGGCTGGTTTTTATTTGCTTTATTATTAAGCTGATGAGGTTATTTAGCCCGTTTTATGCCCCATTAAATTCTGTGTTTGAGATTCTGTGGAGCGCTTTGCAAACACGCGCTCCGCGCCCGCCAGCGCCGCCGCCGGGGTTTGCCTCGGAGCACCCGCGCCCGTGTTTACTCCCTGGGTATCCTCTGCTTCCCCAGCCTGGTGTGGCTGAGAGAGATGAATGCTCTGTCTGTTATTGTCACCTCTTCTCACTTTCCTTTTTTTTTTTTTTCTTTATTTTTTTTCCCCCATGCTCTCATCACTGCTTTGAGTGCTTCTTATTTTCCTTGCCTCTGCAAGAAGCCATAAAATTCCCCAGCCCGTGTGTGGTGTGGTGTGCACTTACAAATTACCACTGAAAAATGAATTGCCTTGACAAAATCTAATGTTTTGTGACACAGCACAAATATGCATTTCATTCTTGAAGAGAAGGAAAAGGAGCTCATTGGAAATATTAAATTAAGCAGTGTAACAGCTGAAAATAATTTGGTTTTCTGCTCTGTTGCTTGTGATTTGGTACGGAGTTGGAGGTGGCAGGGCAGTGCCTGTTTGGAGTGTAAAGCACACAGATGCCTCGGATTTTATTCCTTGCTTTGGAGCAACTTGTTTTCTCCGGTGCTGGCAGCTGCTGCAGCTTGGAACACAGATTTTGGGAAAGGTCCCAGGGGCAGGGACCTGGGGGGGAACACTGTGGCCAGAGTGTGGAAACGTTTTCCATGGCGCTGCAGGAGACCAACGTGAGGCTGAAGCTCTCGCTGCTCCTCTGGAGGTTTAGAATAAAAATCCCTCCCTGAGAAGAACGAGGCAGAGCAGGGCAGCGTTTGGGAATTCCTGCGAACAGCCCTGGATCCCTGCTGCAGCCAGGCGTAAATAAGCCTTTATTCCCTTCAGTGGCCCAGCCCTTTCATTCCCTGCAGGGCTCTGCACCGTGACTCATTCCCAAACCAAGGGTGGCTCCTTGCAGAGCAGCCAGATGTGGAACTCCCTAGCGTGTCACTCCCTTCGCCCTCGGTGCCACCTCCAAGGCTGCTGTGGGGAGTCCCTGCAGAGCACAGGGCGCTGCTGGGGCTGCACAGAACAGGGCCCAGCAGGGTGTCACAGTGCTGGGACAGCTGGGCAGGGCTGGTGGCACCGTGGTGGCAGCTGGGCAGTGAGGAGCTGCTCACTCAGACCTTTCCCTCCCAGGTGCACGGCCCCAAGGTGGCTGTCAGACCAACGTATGCCTCAGGGTGGATTTCTCATCACAGTTACTGGGGTTTATTCTTCAGTACTAATTATTTATTTACCTTAAAAAGGTGTCTGGAGAGGGACCAGGCCTCCAGTGGGACAGAGACCATAAAAGCACTCGGAAAGCAGGAGCCTGTCCCCCAACCAGGCTGTGGGACTGTGGCCATGCCACAAACAGGGTTTTTTGGGGGGGACAGGGAGGTGCTGCAGTTCCAGCCTGTCCCCCACTGGTGGCCAAGCCAAGGACAGCTGCCAGCTGGGCCTTGGGGACCAGCCCGGCCCCAAGGGCTCTGTGATCAGCTTCGCTTCCCTCCAGCAGGAGCCAAGCACAACCTGCCACTCATGCCAAGGTATCTTTGGCACGGGGATGTGGGTAGAAAACCCACAGGAGTGTCAAAGCCGTGGACAGTCTCCAAAGCGAGAGCAGTGTTTGACGGGGGAGAATATGCTTTGGAAAATTGACTTGATCCTTGTTTGGAAGCAGCACTGAGAAGCACACGGAGCCCTCCGCAGACACACACATGCTGCCTTGAGGATCTCTGCACAAAGCAAAGCACTGGAAACATGTTGTCATCCACCTCCTCCCTCTCATTCCTGGCAACTGAGTAAATATCCAAGGAGCTGCTTATATCCAAGGAGCGCAGGAAAGCAGCCACCCAGCCCAGCATCACGGCAGGGACCCCTGCAGTGCTCGGTCCTGCTGGAGGAGGGGGTTCCATCTCCTGCTTCCCTCCAAGGGGGAAAGTTCCCCCCTTGTCTGCTGGAGAGGGCTGGGCTACAGGAAGGTGCCACGGGTGAGCTCCACGCTTATCTGGATCATTCAGCACTTGCCAGGAGTGCTGCTCTCCTCTCCCATAGCTAACGCCAAGAGCCAAGGACTAGACATGGCACAGCTCGTGTTGTTTTAGCATCCCTCTCCTTAAAAAAAGTAATTAAAAAAAAAAAAAAAAGAAAAAGGAAAAAAAGAAAATCTGGACAACTTCCCAGATTGTACATCTGTCCGTATAATTTACACCACGAGGATGAGGAAGTGAGGAGGGCTGTAAACTCTTTCCATCTGTGCAATGTGTGTGATGATTTTTCCATTCCTTCCTCGCCTCCCCCACCGAAGCCCCAGGCTGGAGTGGCTTTGCCAGCAGCGGGCAGCCCGGGGTGCCAGGGCCAGCTCCGTGCTCTGGGTCTGGCTGCCAGGCCTGGGCCCCCCTCGCCCCTGCCCTGGCTCCTCCCGTGCCATGGGAGCGCCCAGCCACCTGCCAGGAAATGGCACTCACTGAACATTTTCCCTTAGAACTGTTTTGACTGAAAAAGGGTGGGATTTTTTAATGATTGAGTTCACAAAATCATGGAATCATTAAGGCTGGAAAAGACTTCCAAGAGCATCAAGCCCAACCTTCAACTGAGTACCCCCATGCCTACTAAACCATACCCCAAAGTGCCTGTCTGCTCATTTTTTGAACATTTCCAGGGATGGTAATTCCATCACTTCCCTGGGCAGCCTGCTCACCTTGACCACCCTTTCAGTACAGGAATTTTTCCTAACAGCAAACTGACTTCCCTTTGAAAAACTCCAACTCCTGGTTGGACCTCAGATGGGTCACCATCAGGAAGCCTCATCAGTCCCCTGAGGCTGGGAAATGACTGTGATGACACCCTGAGCCCGGATTTCCATCTGATCGCTGGTGCAAACGTTTTTGTTCTTAGGTGGGCTGGATTTCTTGGGGGAAATCCCCCTGCTCCTGGCAGGGGAACGTGGCTCATGGGCCCCGGTGCTGCTCAGCTGCAGCTCTGCAGCTCCATCAGCGAGAGATGAATGAAGGAGCGGGAGATGGTGCCACCTCCCAGCGCCCACTCACTCCCTGGCACACCAACAGCAGCGGAATTTCTTTCACATTTCTGGTGAATCACTCCTGGGCGTGCGGGTGGGTTTCTCTGGAACTGGCTGAGCCCAGCCCTGAGCCTGTGCTGGGACACCCTGGGACCACCAGCACCCACAGAACCCCCTGACCCCGCTGCCGTGCTCAGGCCACTCGTGCCGGGGGTGTGATGAGCGGGTGGCCCTGTCCCCATCCCACTGCCCGGCACAGGCGATGTGTGGGCTGCAAGAACAGCTGCAAAAATAACCCCCAGTGATGCCATCTGCGCCTTTCCCCGGGCGCTGCACCCCTCCTTTTCCAGGAGGAGCAGAAAGAGGGCTCTGTTCCTGGTTCCAGGAAAAAGGCTGGTGCCTTCCATCTCGGGAGCACGGCTCCCCTGGCACCGCGTCCCTGCGCAGGGAGCGCACAAACAATATTTATCCTTCCAGGTGCTCTCCAGCGAGCCCTCCCTAACCCTTTCCCGTCCGGCGGCTCCCGACCCGCAGGCAGGGATTGCCCCGCACCTCTCGCTGGCAGCGGAGCGGCACCGACGTGGTTAACAAACATGAACAAACTTTCTGGGTAGGCACCAGGCAGGCGCTTCCTCCGGCTTGACATTCAATTCCGATTGGTGTGACTCATTAGCTATTTATTTATTTAAAGCCACGGAGCTATTTGCAATATTTTTAAGCAGCAAACACAGTGTGTGGGCAGGGAGCTGTTCTGCCTAAATGTTCGGCTCGGTGACACTGATGATAACTTATCAGAATAAATAAGGAATCTTCCAATCATGGGCTTTTTCACCGAGGGAGTGTTTAGTGTGAGCTGCGGCAGAAAGTCATAATGTTTCCTTCTCAGAAACTTTTTACCAGTCTGCGTGTTACATCCAGGTTATATCCCTGTGTGGGCAGCTGCCTGCGTGCTCTCAAGCCCCAATTAAAAACGGAATACATCATCCCTCTGCTCCTCTCCCCAAAAGCCTCACAGCTCCCCCAGGTCCCTCCTGGAGCAGCTGCTTTGGGTGTCTGGGCTGGGAATAGGCACAGGAAAGGTTTGGGCAGTGCTGGGTTGGTGAAGGGGGTGCAGGGAGCTCACACGGTCGTGATTTGAGAACAAACTTTTGCCTAATTATAATTTGGACACTTCCTTCTGTTTTCCTGCCAGCAGCAATCTCCTGAGCTCCCATCTCAACCCAGTGGGCCTGGGGGTGTGCAGAGGCTCGGATCAGCAACCTGAAAAAGCAAACACTTCACATCCCCCTATGTTTTCAAGTTATCTCATTTTTATATAACTAGCTTGGTACAAATCCAGGAAAAAAAAATTGTTGCCATTATTTCCAGGGAAAATGGGGCTTTTCTGCCATTTTGAGGTTTAAAATTTCACTTCCTTAGAATGGGAGCCTCTTGAAATCCTGAGAGATGAAGGCCTCCTCCTCACACCAAAGCCCCAGCAGCCGTGCAGTTTGTGGAATCTCCCAAAGCATTCATTCCTTCAGAACGCTGGGGATGGGAACTGTCCCTTCCTGCTGGGCACGGGTGTCCAGCTCAGCAGGGCAGCCCCGAGGGCTGGCTGGACTCAGTGCCCTGTGGTGCAGGGGGTGGCCCTGCCACACTGTGAGTGTCACTGCTGTGCCTGCTCCTGGGCAGGTCCCGAAGCGTCCAACATGGATTATCAACAATCAGCTTTGTTTTTCACTCCAATTCTCCACATTTTCAGGACTCCCCTCATGGCCATTCTCTTCCTTACCACATTCCATGCTGGAGCTGGGGCAGGGTGCAGGCTCAGCCCAGCAGATTTTGTGTCCTTGTCCCTGTGCCATGGGCACTGCAGTGAGGGCAGGGTTCCTCTCACAGAGCTGGGGCAGGACTAATCTCTGTGCTGGCTGCCTTCAAAACCGGCTGGATTATTTTGAAGGCAGTTCTGGGGGGTTTAACTCGCCCTGGCTGCTGCATTTTTTGCATTCTTCTCCTTTTCTTCTCTCACACATTTCCCTCACTGCCGAACAGAGCTGCTGCAGCTGGGGCTGGACCGAGGCAGGGGCTGAGTGTAGGAGCTGTGGGGGCAGTGCTGGAGTGTGGAACATGCAGGTGGGGGGGTTGGCATGAACTCTGCCCACCACCCCCATAATTCCACTGAGGCCCTGCCCAAAGAAGCTGTGGCTGCCCTGGAAGTATCCCAGGCCAGGTTGGATGGGGTTTGGAGCAGCCTGGGACAGTGGAAGATGTCCCTGCCCATGGCAGGGGGTGGAATCTTTAGGGTCTCTTCCAACCCAGTCCAGTCTGTTGTTCTCTGATTCTCCATTAACAATTCCAAAAACTCCCTCCTGCCACGGTGCTTAGTACAAAACTCTTTTTATCTTCAGACTCTGATGAACAAAAAGAAGGGGCTGGGTGCCTGGCAGAGCGACTCCCTTTGTGAGCTCCTGCCTGCTGCACCAGTCACATCACGTTACCCTGTGCTTCAAACACACCGAGCCACGGCTGATGCAACGTGTGACAGGCAGGGGATCCACCAGGAGACGCGAGGAACCTGATTTTTTGAGCAGAGTTTTTACAGGAACAACCACCATTCCCTTTTAACTTGTATTTATGGATTGCTAACTAAGGCCTGCCCACACCTTTGCAAGTCCTGGAATCAGCTGGTTGCAGTTACCTGCAGGGGGATGAGCCAGAGAGGCAGAGGAGGAGGGGAAGTGCCACAGCAGGTGGGGGTGAGTCAATGTCCCTGCAGTGCTCACAGTGGGCACCCAGGCTCGAACTGACCATGGCGTTTTAACAGAATTCCAGAGTCATTCAGGTTGGAAAAAACTTCCAAGACCAGCAAGTGCAATCTGTGCCCGATTCCCACCTTCTTACCCAGCCCAGAGCACTGAGTGCCACATCCAGGCATTACCTGGACACCTCCAGGAATGGGGAATCCAAACCTCCTTGGGCAGTTCCAAGCCCTGACCACCTTTCCATGAGGAAATTCCTCCTGATGTCCAACCTGGCCCTCCCCTGGCACAGTTTGATGCAGTTTCCTCTCCTCCTGTCCCTGTTCCCTGGGAGGACCTTGACCCTCCCTGCCTGTCCCCTCCTGTCAGGGAGTTGAGGAGAACCAGAGGATCCCCCCTGAGCCTCCTTTTCTCCAGGCTGAGCCCCCCCAGTTCCCTCAGCCACTCCTCATAGTGCTCACATTTGGGCTGTTGGGTTGAGCACAAACTACTGGAAAAGCAGTTCCTGATGAGATTCTGGGGTCCTGGTGCTGGCTCAGCCACTCCTCACTGTGACCTGCCAGCACAGTGTCCCCCAGCAGCCACCAGCCAGGGTCCCACCACGGCTGGGGACAGGAGAACCCCTTTGCTGGGGCTTCTGCAGCTCTTTGCACCACTTGCTCTTGCCCCATCCCCCCCTTCCTCATGATTAGCAGCTAAAAATCACGGCAGTGTCTGGTAGGACAAAGCCAGTGACAGCAAAGGGAATATTAGGGTCAAGCTTTATTAAGAAAGAAGCTATTGAAATGACATCCTCCAACATATTGCTATTAGGGCCTTGAAGAGTCTTTGCCTCATTAATGTAAAAGGGAGGTGGCAATCTTCCTGATCAACAGTGGCAATTTATTCTAAAGTGTCCATTTTCTGGATGTCAGAGGAAGACTTTTATTTATAATCTTATTTTCAATTTCCACAAAGAACACTTCACTCATGCTCTGGGCAGGTTTTTTTTGGTTTTTTTTTTTTTTGCAGACAATAACGATTATAAAACGGTGCTCTGCCCCCCTCTTCCCCAAAATCCCCCTTGTAGTAGTGTTGACATATGGAAATGAATCAAAATGTAATAGGCATAATTACCAGCATTGTGTGCAGGCTGCAATTAGTGTCTCTTCAAAGCAGACTTGTAATCAAAAGACACCAATAGACAAGGGGAAGGACCGGGCGGCCGCTCCTGGGATGAGCCAGGGCTGGGAGGAAGTTTCCCACCCCTGTCCAGGGTGAGGATGATGGATCAGTGGTCCCAGGAGCCACCAGGCATCCCTGACACCCCTCAGGTGTCAGGGCAGTCCAGGGAAGCTGTGGCAGCCCCATCCCTGGCCAGGTTGGGCAGGGTTTGGAACAATCTGGTGTAGTGGAAGGTGTCCCTGCCCATGGCAGGAGTGGAACAAGATGAGATTTAAGGTCCCTTCTGACCCAGATTGTTCCATGATTCTCAAAATTTGCTTGGTGAGTCAAAAGAAAATAGGAAAATAGTATTCAGAAGGAAAGAGTTGCATTCTGCACCAGCAGTTGCTCTGCTCACCTCAGAACTGGCTTATAGGAACTTTTGATTTCACCAATGGTCAAAAATTATTTATTTTTCTGTGTGTTTTGTGAACTGGAGAATCTTTCATTCACTCAGCCCTGAACATGAGACACAATCTGAATGTGAGGAAACCCTATTACTTGTACCCCTCCCAAACCCCAGTTAAGGTGTTGGGTCCAGGCACAGCAGGTTGACAGTTTTGCAATTCAATTTTTACCTGTCAGAAATGTATCAGTCTGAAACTATTTTTGCAGGAGCATTGCTATGTTAATAAGTTTTTGCTTTGAAATGACGCCTCCTCCACCTTTTAATAAGGTTAAAGCATTATCTGGGGCCTCGTTGGGAGTGGCTGCTGGGGTTTCATTTTCCAATTCATCTTGTTCCTTAATAGTTTCTCAGAATCAAAGTCAGAATGAAATATTTTATCACCGTTATTCAGCCAACTGCTTTTATTGACCCAACCACATTCTTTTTGTTCCCGGGGAGGTGTTGGGAGGAATTGTTCAGACCTGGAGAACAAGAAAAGTTCTGGGATTTCCTTTGGAGTTCCCTGGTTCTGCCAGGAGCCCTCCCACAGCAGCTGCTCCTCGAGGCTGTGACAGAGCCCTGTGGGCTGTGCTGGCGGTGACAGTGACACCAGCGGGGTCTGGGAGAGCCCAAGGACCAGGACTTCAGTCCAGGCAAACATTTTGGGAGTTGTTGCTCCAGCTGGAGTTCTGACAGGATGCCAGCGCAGGACCAGCACCTGCAGAGGGTCTGTGCCTGCCAGGCACTGCCCAGGAGGGTGGGTGGCACCTGGAACCTTCCAGCCCCTGCCTGTGCCACTCTGGTGGGTGCAGGGGCTGATTTTGGGGTGCAGGAGCCGATTTTGGGGTGCAGGATGCACCAGCACCAGCACCAGCTCCTCAGGGAGGAGGAGAGGGGGACATTGGGGCCGGGAGATGCTTTGCCAGTGCTGCAGCCTCTCCAGGAGAGCCTCTGCTCCCAGGGAACGCTGTTCCAAGAACTGAGGCTTCTCCCAAGTCAGCAGGGAGGTGCTGGTGTCAGCCGGGGAAGGATCAGGCCTGTCACCAGCGGGTCTGTGTGGGAGGACTTATATTTGTTTGCAGGAGCCAGATGGTTAAAGAAAAGAGTGACATAATTTAAGAGCTGGAGCCATGAGGAGAGGGGGAGAGAAAGTCTTGAGGGAAGTGAGACCCCAGGGGCTCCCCAGCTCTGGGGTGTGCTGGCACCTCAGCTCTGCTTCCTGCAGGGATCCATCCCGGGGCTCTTTGGGAATCACTCCCACATTTGGACATCTTTCCTCCTTGCCTGTGGATACACAGGGAGGCTGAAGTGTGAGTGGTGCTAATGCTGGAGAAGTTATGAGGGCAGAAGTGGTGGGCACGACCTTGTCATCATCGTGAAGTTCATGATCTTAAGTAGCTCTCCATTTATTAATGGAGGAGCCATTTATTAACCTGCTCAATTCAGTTGTGCTGGCATAAATCTGAAACAACCCCGTGGAGTGTGGATTTATACCAGCAGAACCGAGGGGGAGCCTGGCTGGTGTCCCTGTCCATGGCTGTGCAGGTGGCAGGACAGGGTGGCACAGAGGGCAGGATGGCACACAGGAGAGGAAGGCTCACAGGACAGGATGGCACACAGGATAAGGTGGCACGCAGGATGGGATGGCACATAGGACAGGGTGGCACACAGGACAGGGTGGCCCACAGGATATGGTGGCCCACAGGACAGGGTGACACACAGGGCAGGGCGGCACACAGGACAAGGTGGCCCACAGAACAGGGTGGCACACAGGACAGAGTGGCACACAGGACAGGGTGGCACAGAGGACTGGTTGGCTCACAGGACAGGAGGGCACACAGGACAGGGGGGCACACAGGACAGGAGGGCACACAGGGCAGGGCGGCACACAGGACAAGGTGGCACACAGGACAGGGTGGCACACAGGACAGGATGGCACACAGGACAGGGTGGCACACAGGACAGCATGACACACAGGGCAGGGTGGCTCACAGGACAGGTTGTCCCCCACTCTTGTGGAGGCTGGAGAGGAAACTTCAGCTCTCAGTAGCAAAATTAAGCTTTAAACAGGAGCTCAGTTCCCACAAGCCCAAATGTCCAGGGATAGGAATGATTCCCATGTAGAGTGTGTGTGCCAGGGCTGGAGCGTGGCTTGTCCTTAGCCACGGGCAAGGGTGACACAGAAGGGATTTGGGGACATTGCTCATCTCCAGCTTGCTGGGGAGGGCTGGTCCCTCGGAATCCCCCTTGCCTGGCCGGAGCCTCCTGGCCCCCACAGCCTTGTGGACAGCCCTGGGACCCCACTGGAACAGGCAGCTCTGGGTGTGGGGCTGTGTACAGCCCTGGAGCAGGGGAAATAAACCACCAGCTACACAAACCCCCCTGCTTCCCCCCAGCCAAAGCCTTGGATCTCCTTCTTCCTGCATGGAAGTGGATTTCAACCAGCAGAACACACCTGTCGTGTTTTACTGTCTCATTCCCTGTGTTTGGTACAGGCTGCCGAGCAATGGCAATGCCGAGGATGCTGCAGAGGAGGGGAAAAGATTTCCTCTGAAATTTTGACTGTTCCTTTCGGGCTTTGAAGGAGCTGGAGAGGAGACATGAATCTAAATTTAGAATTACATTTTAAGCCTTCGTGCAGCCTTTTGAAATATCAGAAGGAGCAAGGGTCTGCTATCCTACCATCGGAGCCGGGCACAACCTCCTCTTTCAGCGCGCACAAACCCCACCCCGTGACTCGTGGCTTCCTGCCGCCTGCCCTTATCTTCCCTTATCTGCTGCTGTGCGGAGGCTGCTCCGTCTCGGCGGGCCGTGGCTCCTTTCAGAGCCTCGGGAGAGCAGGGCTCGCTATTCCCGTCACGCCCGGGTCTCCCGGCCCCGCTCTTATCGGCAGCCGCACATGGAGCGCCGGGGGATGCCCCGGCTGCCGCTGCGCCTCTTCCAGAGCCATCCCCGGCACCGCGCGGGGCGAGCCGCGACCTGGAGGGGCTGCTCATCCCCTTGCCGAGAAAAAGGGAGCTCAGCAGGCTGCAGCTGAAAAGACCTCGGCAAATCCTATGGGAAAACCTCTTTGAAGATGTTGTACAGGCGCGGCCGAGGACTTTTGTGGAGCGTTTGTGTGGCGGGTTCGGGGAAAGCTGAGGTGCCCGCGGGAGGAGTGAACTTCGGCAGGAACTCCAGCACTCGCTGAGTGCCAGCAGTGCCAGCAGTGCCACCTGAGTGCCAGCAGTGCCACCTGAGTGCCAGCAGTGCCAGCAGTGCCACCTGAGTGCCAGGACCCCAAATCTCTGCTCAGCATGTGCCAGCAGTGCCACCTGAGTGCCAGGACCCCACACCTCTGCTCCACAACCACACCTGTGGGTGCCTGGATTTTTATGCCACCCTGCAGCTCCGTGGAAAACGTCGGGGCGTTGGTGTCGTGGTGAAATAATCCCGAATTGGTGTAATTAGCGGTGCTGTCATTTCAGTGTCCCGCAGAAACGCACCTGAGGAGCGGAGCTGGGCTCTGAGTGACACCAGAGGACAAACACAATTTGGGGCAGGTGTCCCCGTCCTGCACCGAGGTGACGATCAACCACAAAAGAAGAGGTGTGCTCGTCTGTGACAGCCAGTGACATCCCATGTAAGAAGCGTTTTTTGGGGGGGATTAGTGGGGTTTCTGAGCACACAGAAACACTCCTCCCCCAGCCCGCCCACACACTCCTGTGCTGCACACACGGATGCACACGCGTGCACACACACACACACAGATGGACACACACAGATCCCCCTCCCAGCTCCCTGTCCTGCCTCTCCAGGCCGTGCTGGGGGTGTGTGGGGAAGCAAGGAAGGAAGGAAGGAGTGGGCACTCGCGCCCTGCCAGGCGCCCACGCACGCCCACGGCCCATATGGCTCCTGCGCACAGGCTGTGGCTGAACTTGCCTGGAAAATGCTTTGTTCCCCAGACCATCGTGGGGAATGGAGCTCTGCCCGTGCTTGGGTTTAGCAGGTTTTTCTCTCTTGTCGTTGCCTTCTACAGCTCTGCTGGAAAGTGTCACTGAAAAGAGAATGTGGAGTGTTGCAGCAGCCCCTGCCCTGGCACTGATCCCTCCTGCTCCCTGATCCCCCACAATCCATGCCACCTTTGACACTTCGCACTGGTTTGTCGGTAAAATACTCCAAGACCCTCAGAAATCCCTTTCTGCAGTCAGCAGAGACTGACACAAGAAGTTCTTCCCTCCCTCCTCAGTTCCTGGCACTGGGGACATTCCCACACTGGGCAGTAGGGACTGGTCAGCACCGTGTCCACTCCAGAGAAGGTCCCAGCCCAACCCCATCTCCTGCAGCCCTGGATTCAGCTTGGTTTTAGGATTCAGTTTCCCAGCCAGCCCATGCCCCATCACCAGGCTTTTCCCTTTCTCCTCCCTTCTCTCACATTTTTACTTTCAAGTAAAAGACAGCGTTTCCTTTCTCTGGGTCATTGTGACATGAGTCTCCTCCTAGCCAGTGGCAAACACGGCATTTCTGAATTTTCCCCAAGTCTCTTCCAGTCTGTTATGCATCAAACCTTATATTTTTTTTCCTGGTTTTCTGTTCATCTGTGTATTTATTCTGAGGTCAAAAGGGATTTTCAGACCCAGCAATCTGCCCGAAATCTCGGTCTGTGCATCTCTACAGACCCAAAGGCTTTGGGGGGAGGCCGGGAGCTGAGACAGGAGATGGATCCCCCAGGGGTGGCAGGTCTGGGGTCCCACTGCCCCCCTTGCCCTGCACAACCCACAGAGCTCCCAGAGACATTACACTGAGGCAATGTGGGAAGAAATCTAATCTCGTCTTAATTTTCTTAACTAGTATAAATTTCTAAAGAAAAGACATTTGGAAGCGAAATATCAAAATGTGACATTTGGAAAATGTTAAAAAGAACATTGTTGCATTATTGAGATACTTTGTTTCAATTTTCCTTTGGAATTAAACTTTGTCAAAATCGCGTGTCGCCACAGGAGGTCTGTTCCCATATAATTTCCAAAGGGATGGTTTTCTGGACTCACAATTTTTGACCATCAGTAGTGAGATGGCCTCAAAAGGGAGGGTGGGAGCCAGGTGTGCACCCTGTTGTCCTGGTCCTGAGCAGATGTGTCCAGGCTTCAGCTCTGACAGCCTCTTGCTCTGCCAGCCACATCCTCAGCAGCCCCAGTGGGGAAGAACACGCAGCTTTGGGGAAAAATAGAGTTTTTCCAGAAAGATGGATCAGGGATTTGGGCTCCAGGATGCAGCACAAATCCCATCAGCCTCTGAGGGTGCTGCGGTTCCATTCGGTGCTCACAGGGACCCTGAGTTTTGCTGGCTTTGCTCAACACCAGTTACTAAAACCAGTGTAAGTCTGTGGATTTTACCTCCTCCATTCCAGATCAGAACAGTTTAAGCCATGCTTAAACCCATGGCTGAGTTAACCATCACAGAACGAGATAAATTGGGCTCTGTTTAAAGTAATGTCTGTGTCCCACAGCCCAGCAGCCAGTGCTGGCTTCCTGGGAGGGCAGGTAGGGAGCACCAGGACCACACTCCAGCCCAGACTTCACCAAACTTGGACATTTTGACTGGAAAGCCTGAGTTCCACCCAGGCAGCCCCCATGGCACTGAGCCCCATGCACTGGTGTGCAGGGCTGCCTGGAATTATCCATGATGCCCAGAAGATGCTCCCATCCCAATAAATAAATTGATTTATTCCTGCATTTACCCTCATTTCAGTGCCTGTGGGCCCCAGGGCCAAGCCTTGCCCAGCTCTGGGTCTCCCCCCAATCCCAGAATTTTCAGGGATCACCCCACAACTCTGCAGCTCACCCCCTTCCATGTGCACCAGGATTACAGCAACACGCTTCAGATACGCCACCAAAACTTAATGTTTCCTTCCCCCCATCCAACTGTTGGGTTATTTGTGCAGGTTAATTCGTTATTTTGTAGCTGTTGCTGCCTCTCTGCAGCAGGGATGGAAGCAGAGCTGGCAGTGGAGCTGCTCGCACCCAAAGGCAGCTTTGTGCAGTCAGCAAAAAGGCGGCAGAAAATGACTGTTCAATGAAATCACATATTTTGGGTAAACGTTGCCTGCTGAAAGAGTCGGGCTCTGCATTAAACTGGGTGGCAGGAGGAGTTGCTGTGAAATCATCGCAGGGATTAGATGGAAAAGAGCATTTCGTGTTTAAGTGCTGATTAAAAAGCAATATGTTACCGAAAAGCTCCGCACCAAGTGGGTGACTCCTGTCCCTGCTGCTCGGTGACTCTCGGGGATTATCGTGACATGCCCCACGGGCCCTCAGCACAGGCACTTCGCCATTTCCCAGCCCCTGGGTCTCTTGGTGGGATTTTTGCTGCATTTCAGCGAGGCCCTTTAGGGTGAAATTAATTCAGTTTAGCAGCCAACAGGCTCCAAATCGATTCATTCTGCAGCCGGGATGGTTTATGGGCAGGACGGATGGGCTGCAGCACACAGCTCTGCATCTGCAGACACTGACAGGAAACCTCGGGGGAAAAGGGATCCACAAAACTGTCCCTTTTATGTTTGGGAATAATAGTTATTTGGCTGCTCAGAAGGCTGCCAAAGCCTTGCAGGAAAACTCTGATCCCAGCCATGCCAAGACCCCAGAAAGGCAGAGAAGAAAAAAAGGACGTGGGCGGGTGTGGCGTGGGTGGGTGGCAGAAGTGTGGGCTGGGATTTAGGGTGACAGGGAGGGGACAGAGGGGGTACACCTGCCATGGCAGAGGTGCAGAAGCCACAGCCAGGGCTCAGAGCAATTGCTGCCATCCATCCCCACCTGGCCAGTGGCTTTTCACCAGCAGTGGGAGAGCTCCTGGATGCCTCAGGGTGGAGAGCCCGTGGGGGTTGGCAGCAGCGCCCACCGTGGGGCCAGCCCTGTCCCTCCTGCCAGCCCGGCATGGAGGGAGCTGTGCAGCTCCAGGGGTCTCTGTGAGCTCATTCACCCCCAAAATCTGGCCTCAGGACAACACTGCGGCCACCACCTCCCAGCCGCGCTGTCCTGCCCCGGTGTCACACGCTGTCACTGCCCCTGGGCGCTGCAGCCCCGCAGGCTGCGCTGGCCCCTGCAGACAGACACACGGACGGTCTGCGCGTCACCTGCGCTCCCGGCAGGGTTTGGATCGCGGCTCTCCATTCCCCACCCTGCTTCTCAAATGCTAATGTAGCTTTTGATGTGCACGTCTTCATCCTTCAGCAGAAGCGGGATCCAGCTTTGGACAAGCGCAGCACCGTGCCGACGGCGGCTTTGCAACAGGAGCTGCCGTCCTGTTCCTTGACTCGATCCCAGCGTTTTGTCATTTTTGAGGAAATAACAAACTTGAAAGTATTCGGCTTTGGTGCAGCAATTGCAGCTTAATTGCACGTCTCCTTCTGCCCACACAAATGCTGAAAAGTGACTTGGCAAACTTTAAAGGCAATCCAGGACTGAAATGGGGAGGCTTGACAAGCCAGCATTCATCAGCTCTGACTAACGCGTCTGTACTCTCAAACCTGCTGCTGTTCCTGCGTTGGCCTGACATCTTGCTGCCCTCAAAGAATTTCTTTTGAGTCTCAATCAGCGGCTGCCGGGTGGCTGTGTCTGAAAGGTCCCCCCAGCGTTTCAGCTGCCAGGTTACCCACAAACCATCCCTGGGGCGGGGGCTGCGCTGGCCGTGCCCTGGCAGGAGCTGGGGTGGTTTTGCTGCACAGAGAAGATGGAGTGGGCAGATGTCCTGGCATGTCAGTGGTGTTTGTGCTGGTGACGTTCCAGAGGACATGGCTGGCAGCACAGCTCTGGCCCCACTCCCTCCAGGCTGGAGGCAGCTGCCTCCCCACGAGATCCCAGTGCAGGTTGGGGTGCTGGTGGCTGCAGGATGGGGGAGTTTGCAATATCTGATGCAAGTCTGAGCTGCAGCAAGTCCACAGCTCCCATGAGGGGATAGAGGGACGGCAAAGGGGAGGAGGGAAGGCAGAGTCGTGTCCTGCAGGATTTCCAGTTCCACAGGCGATGGGAGATGCTCTGATCGTGCCACTGGAGGCAGCAGGTCCCCAGGACAGGGCTGTGCCTGAGGGCAGGGACGGTGGCAATGCTGGCATTGCTCTGCCTCCGCAGCTCCCTGGTGCCCCTGGGGAAGCTGCTTGGCACTGCCAACACTTTTCCCTGCTCATCCACCAGGTCTCTGAAGGAGACAAGACACGGAGTGAGCTGGGATCAGCGGCTGGTGGGAAAGCATGAGAACAGAGTCAAGAACCCCCAGAGGAGCAGAGAGGAGTCACACAACCAGAAGAGACCTCGTGGTTGTTTGCTCAGATTCAGGAACATTTCCTGGGTCTGCTGCCTCATCCAGCCCTCCTTCCTTGGGTGCTCGGGTGCTGATCCAGGTGAGCCAAGGCCAGGTGGGAGATAGGACAGAGCAGAGCCAGTGGGGCGGGTTGAGGGGCCAGCACCAAGCCTTGAGCCTCCAATGGATGTGGCACTGGGGAATCACAGCCCCAGCTCACTGCCCCGGGATGTTTGGGATCAGCGCAAAGTTCAGACACACTTGAATTCATTATTTCTCAAACTGCCCCTCATGGCTGAGCGGGGTTTAGCGTGCACAGCACGTTGGCATGGGAAGCATTGAGTCTACAGGCTTCTGCAAGGAAAATATTTAAGATTTCTCAGCAAATGGTGCATGCAGCTTTTCAGGAGGATGTTTTGCTCTTTTCCCCACGATCAGACTCATCCGGCGTGTTGGAACGACGGCCTCATTTACACACAGCTTTGGAAGCAGTGTGGGGAGGGGAAGTTCTCTCCCTTCAGAAACGGCACAATTTACCGAAGGACAGGAATTATGTAAAGCAACGAGATTTACTCCCGGCCCAAAGTCTGTAAACAGTGTGGGTTATGCTGCATGGAGCTTCTGAAAAGATAACTGGGAGGGGAGGCCCCTCGGTTGGTTTTGTGAATGAGCAGCTCAGTGGTGGCTGTGGGTTTATTCCGCTCCACAGTGTGCGCGCAGCCCGCGCCGCGTGCTCGGGAATGAGCAGCCGAGGAAATAGATCTTTGCTGGAGGCAATTGCTTTCCCAACAGTGAGAGAAAACATCATGCGTGGCAGGCTTAGAGGATATTATTTTAATACCTTTCTTCTCACTGCAGAGCAAGGTGGCCGCGTGCTGGGGCAGGCGCGCCGGGTCACCCCCTGCTCCCCACGCTCCACCAGGCTGGGCTGTCACAGGGGGTGCAGAATCCCCCTCAATCCTCACGCTGTGACTGTGCTGCAGAGCCAGGCTGAGCCAAGCCCTTGTCTCATCTCATGAGGAAGTTTTGAAGCCCCTGTTGGCTCCTGACCTGGCCCTGTGAGCCGTACCCTCAGCCTTTGCTCCAGGGCCTCCCTCTGTCCTTGTTTCCCCACGAAGCAGCTTCTTGCCACACTCTCCAGAAGTGGAAATTCAACTTTCTGACAGGGCATTGCAGTTTTGTGTGCATTCTGCATGAGACTCAAAACAGCAACTTCCAGCAAAAATCTGCTGGGATGATCTAAACCTGTTGGGCACGGGGTGGATTTAGGAGCATCAGAGAACGGTAGAGATGTGATGCAGTGAAAGAAGTGGGGACTTTGTGATGTAGGGTCTGCACAGGGGACTGTGCATAGACTGCCCCTCCTTCACGGGGTTGAGCATCCATTTTCCTCCTGCCAGGAGCAGGGAGGAGATCCCCACTCTGCCCCCTGCACACCAAACCCCAGGGCTCTCCTGGTGGCACTGAGAGGTGCCCATGCCACAGGAACCCACCCCAAAAAACACAGGCAAAACTGCTGTGACCCTCCCCAAAACGGCTGCAGCTGCAATGCCTCAGTGCTGCTCACCTGCCCAGGTGTGGCAAAACCATGGGGGCAGACAGGGCTGGCAGCTGTCTCTGCCCACAGACCTGTGCCTGGCTTCTCCCAGCCTCCCTGTTTATTTGTTCTACAACAGCTTGAAACCAAATAGGGTTAATAGCCCTCCCTGTGTCCTAGTGAGATGAAACTACCATTGGGAGACCCAGGACAATTTTTATATAGGATTAGAAAACAAAAATCAATATTTAATTATCTGTAAGCTTTTTGTGTCACTGCATCCTTAGCTTGCTAACGGTGAGTGCCGGCTGCCAGCAGAAAGTGAGTCATTAAAGGCGCAGTATCTTTTACTGGCCCGTTATGGGAGCACAGTAAATAGAGCACATTATCACTCCTCACACACCTGCACGGTTATTTATCTTTACAATCTCTATTTACCTATATTTATGGTGGGTTTCTCCTGTATATTATATGGCCAGGTTAACTTAAATGGGCTTCATTAAAACAGGCACTTAACAAAACTTTGGAACATCCTCGTTTGGACAGACGGCAGGGAACCGAAACGGGGAAGGAGGAGGAAAAACATTTTGTGTCACCAAGTCCTCAGTGCTCGGGAGCTGGAGGGTGGCTGATGGAAATGTTGGTGGCTTCAGGGCTGTGTCACCACCTGGGGCTGTCTGGGACGCACAGTTTGGAGAAGCAAGGGGCTTGGGGAGGGTCAGGGCTGGGAGGAGGAGGAGGAGGAGGATGGAGCCTTCACTGGGTGCTGGGTGCTCAGCTCCAGGCACTGCTCAACGTTCCTTATCCCTGTTGCATTTTTCCCCATATCTGAGTCACAGTCGCAGGGGACAGACGGACACAGTGCCTGACACTGCTCCAGCTCTCCTGCTGCTCTCCTGCTCGGGGTCCATCCTGTGGCTCTGCCCCTGCAGATCCTCTGCCTCCATCACCCCGTGCCCATCCACCTGTACTCACAGTGCCACAGCCTGCTCAGAGCCACTCGAAAAGTAATAAATAATTACCCTGGGAAACGAAACCTTCCCCCGTGGCGAGGGGAACGGGCAATTAGCGGATCTTTTTTTGCTGCAGTAGTTAATTTTTTACAAGCCTCCCTTATTTTCCCTGTTTCCCCTGGTTAATAATGACTCGCAGCCGCTTACACCATAAATAAGTTCCACAAATTTCGCAGATGCACCGGGCTGTTTAAGCAGGGAAATTGAGCAGCATATGTCTGAATGGTTAATTGACTTAATTGCTGTTAGTTGGGCTATTAGCACACTTGATCCACCCCAATGACCGCAATACTTTCTTAATGGTGTTCATTTTATTTGGATGCCAAGCTCCAGTTACCATTACAGGGAAATTTCCAATTGCTGATTACCTCATAAATATATAATTGTAGTCATAGGCTAAATAAAGCCAACAGGCATTAATAATGAACAGCGTTTGACTAAGAGCCTTTAAAGGATGATGGAAGTTTCTTTAAGGACCTCAGCTATTCTTGAAATGTAAATAATCTTTCATGCTTCTATTTTTAATGATGCTGCATCCTTTTTCCAGTCGGCATCGAGCACCAGGAGAAGGGTTTGGTGCATCCCACGTCCAGGTAATGTCCAGAGAAAACAACAGAGCCGGGAGCCTCCTGAGCTCTCCCTGTTCCAGGATCAATTCCTGAGGGACGCTGAGGTTATTCCTTTCAGGCAGCCACAGGCATGTGAGTGACCACTGACTCCAGCCTCTCATCCAGGCTTTCTGAAAAGAGCTTGTCCCACTCCCTGTCTGCAGGGAAAGGCAAAAACAAAGCACCACCAGGCCGGGTAGGGGGGCACAGGCAAGGGCAGCACCCATGGCAGGGGTGGGGGACCAGGACCCCCTCTGGGACCAGGCTGGCTGTGGTCCTGGGTCCAGCCACCCCCAAATTGGTTTAGTTTGTCACCAGACAAAGAAATAACCAAAAAAACAACACCCCTACCAGTGCTGATCTACCCCCAAGAGTGGCACAGAGGGCAGGTACGATTTATCCAGAAGAAGAAAAGCAAGGGAGAAAGGGCCTTTTCCAACTCCAGCATTGTTGCTGGCTCTAGAAACAATTTAATTATCCCAGGCTTTTCTTAACTGACCTAGTCAAATGAACCTGCCTAGCTCTGTCCACAATAATTACCCACGATTTGCTAATTCATGTGGAGAAGAAATTACTCCTCGATAGTCTGTTAATCTTTGATTCCCAACCATGAGCTCATTTACTCCAGGCTTGTTCCCTACTGGCACCAAACGGAGAGCATTGCATTAGTTATTTTCAGCTATTTAGGAACTAGTTATAATTAATGTTGGCTTTGACCATAGCCTGGTTTCAGGCAGATGCCTTGGGGTGCTGAAATGGGTGAGGGCTGTGTCCCAGCCACGTTTCTGGGATTTGGGAGCACATCCTCATGTCACAGCAGGGCTGGGACAAGTGGGACCAACCCTCGGGTCATGGACACAGGGAAGAAAGGACCTGGATGTGCTGGGTGACCATGGTCCCCATGCCTGTGGGCAACATCCCACCCTCTCCCTCATTGCCAGAGGTGGGAATGTGTCACCCCAGCCCTATGTGTCCCATGGGACAGGGACCATGGGCTGCCACCTGAAAAGTTGTTTCCCATTTTCTGCCCATTTCCATGGGCACTGCTGTGTGATGGGAAGCCCATGAGCCATTGGATGTGTGAAGGGATGGATGCTGGGAAGAAAGAAAAAAAAAAAACAGGAGAGAGGAGAAGGCTTTTGAGGAGCAAGAAAGTAAAACACCCTTTGCAGCCCCCTGCCTGAGCTGCTCTGCTCCAGTGCCAGGGTCCCTCTGCACCCCCAGTGCCGTCCCTGGGGTCCCTGGGGAGGAACAGGAGCTGGGAGCAGTTGGGTTTCACCCATCCCCAAGGGTTACAATCCCCCTACCCTGCCTTGTTCTTCCCTTTCCAGTCAGGGTCTCCTCCTGCAAACCTACCAGGAACTTGTCCCCGTGTCACCAGGAGCTGGCAGGGACCCCCCTGCCTGCCCACCCTTCATCAGCTCCTCTTCATCTCCCCCCCACCCTCCTTTCCACCCTCGGCCGGCCGCTGACAGCCCTGGCAGGAGTGATGACACCGCCCTCCAGACCTGCAGAAAACGAGAAGCAGATGTTGCTTCAGCAGAGGAAAGGTCTCGGGATATGAAATAGTTTCACCTGGTGCCTTCATCTTCTGGAAAAATCACACGTGACAACTCCTTTTGAAAATGATCAAAGCCAGGCACGGCGTTTCCTCTCTCCTTGCTGATCTACTCCGCTCTGTTTTATCAGATGGAGTTTAAAGCAAGAACATGTTTTATTTTAAAACAGACTTTTAAAAATACTCTGGCCTTTCAGCTTGACCATTCAAACCATCTGCTTTCCAACATCTCAGATGCTGGCCCAGTGAAGAGGAGTGGTGTTAACAATAAGCAAAAGTACCTAATAATCAGTTTAATACAATGCTGCACAATACTCATGGAGTTGGCATTCCCAAAGTTATTACCAGAAGCCAAATCTTAATCCTTTTTAAGTTGGGGGGAAAATGGATCAAAAATTAGAATGATATCAAGCATAAAATAATCTTCTGTCTGTATTGCACTGATAAAAAAAAAATAGAATATATAATTACCATGTGCAAACTGCTTATGTTTGTGATTATATGTTGCTGCCATCTCCAGGTCCTCCCGGTAAATGACTTAATTGGGTTGTCCTGATGTATGGACGGAGAGTGGGAATGTGTGCTGGATCTCACAGGGATTTGTGCTGGATCCCTGCACAGGGAATGCCTGAGACAGGGGCAGGGCTTTGCTCCTCCTGGAGATGCTGCAGAGGGTGAGAGGGGCCCCTCAGGGCTGGGTGCTCCCACCTGGGTGGCTGCTCCCTGTGTTCCTTTTTTCCTCCTCCATTACAATTTCCATATCCCACCACAGATTTTTTTTTTTCGTGGCTATTTATGGGTAGAGTGAGAAGAAAGTCTGGCAGAAGAATGGCCCAGAGGCTCCGGGACACCAGTGGGGTGGATGTGGCATGTGATTAAAGATTTTGGAATTTAGGAAGTGCCTCGTGCCTGGAGGGACATTGAGCCAGCAAGGGAACAGGGAGGGAAGCACAAAGGATCCAGTGCCCTGCCTAGACACTAAATGTACCTGAAAATCAAATCATGGGATTATATCCACAGAGGAGCAGGCTGGGCAGGCATAAAACCAGCGTTCAGGGCTGAAAGGAAATTGTGAGAAATAAAAAAAAACAGCTCAGAAAGCTGGCAAAGGGAAAAGGCTGGGGCTTCCCGTGGCTGTGAGTGGCACCCAGATGGATAAGGCACTGCCTTGGGAAGGAAAACGGGAGGCAAAATTTTAAGGGATTAGAGGAGCATCTTCCATTGGCAAGGGAAAGATAACAGGGAAGAGCCTGATCTCAGGAAGAAATTGTATCCCTGCATGGGATAAATGACACCAGGAAGCTCCCCAGGAAAAGGGGACACCTGAAGATTCCCTGGATGCTGGCTCCAACCTGCACCTCTGTGCAGAGCAGGGAGCTGTGTGTGACAGAGTCTCTGCCCAGGGACAGCCTGGGAACAAGCACGGTGTGTGTAACACCCCAGGATCGGGGGATTTTTGATGTATGAAAATGCCTCATTCGCCTTCTGCCTTTTCTGCCACATATCAAAGCACAACACCCCTCACAGCCTCACGCTCCTCTTTATTGCCCACTGTATTTATTACAGCTGAGGAAAGAGATTTTTTATTTTCCGTTGGGTTTTGTGTTGGCTTTTTTATTTTTTATATTTGCTAAATTTAGCCATTTTTTTCTGGCGAGGACATTCAGCAGCACGGAAAGCAACGCTCTCAGATTAGTTCATCATTCTCAAAAGCCTTTGGTGTCATTTAGCAAGGAATTTTTGCTCGGAAAAACATTTCAATGCAAATGATGGCCATTACCACAATTAAATATTTATTTTTTTGTCCCCAAATGTGAAGATAATTTCATAACTGACTCAGGAAGGTGGGCAGCTCGTGGCAGGGAACAAGATGAGTTTTAAGCTCCCTTCCAACCCAAACCATTCCATGATTCTGTGGTTCTCTGATTCTTTGACTCTGCTCTTAATGTGCTGTTCCAGAAACTCTGACTGGTTTCAAGTTCTTGGGCAGAGGATTTTTCCTAATAGCCTCTAAACCTACAAATCAATATGTGAGGTTTGCTAAACAATCCAGCCAAATCAAAGGTGTATTTTGAACCTGAAAAAGTTCTCTCTGCACTTTTTTACCATTTACCCAGCACTAATATTTACCTGGAATTAACTCTACTCCTTTCCCAACCCGGAGCCTTCCTGCTGGAGGGAAAGGTTGGTGAGACCCCCCTGTTGCTTCTATGGGATGAAAACATTTTGGATGAACATAATTCTTTCTCTGGTTTCCCAGGATCCAAAATCTATTTGATGTAAAAGGTCAGAAGAGTTTCCAGTCATGCAAACAAGCTGCCAAATATAGACGGCCAGAAACACGTAAATTCAGTGACTTGGACAATTAACATTTAAGCTGAATTAAAACTAGAGGTGGTGAGGATGGATAAGCAAGGACTGTGCCCAGTCACATCTCTCCAAGCTGGCACAGCACAGCCAGCACAAATCCTTCAGTCCCACCTGCTCTCAGGTGGTTTATCACCAATAAACCTCCAACAGTTTATGACCAATCAATCAATAACTTGAGTAACACCTTTGCAACGAGTTTTGACTACTGCATCACAGACTTGCCTAAAATGCAGGGGAGATCAGTTTGGGGCACATGATTCCTTTGGCCATGCCAGGGATCCCAGTGTCCTTCCCTCCATCCCATCTTCCCTGTCACTACCCTGGCCTCCTTTCAGGCTGGGAGGGAGCTGGTGGGTTCAGGGCCATCCTCCTTCGCTCTTCCAGACCAGTTCAATCTCTTGTGGTGCCCTCACCTCCACCTGGCCTCCTGTGACATCAGGGATGGGGAAATCCCATCTGCCTTCCCTCTCCTTGGCTTTTCCTTTCTGTGGGACCACCACATTCCCACTGCAGCTTTCCCCACCGTGACTGCACCCTGCGAATCTTCCATTTCCTCCCATTTTTTGCCAAGCACATCTGAGCTGCAGCCACGCTTCTGAGCTGTTTCTTGCAGCACCTTTGGGGTTCAGCTGGGCCAGCAGCTCCCTGAGTTTTGGGGTTTGCCATCACCTTCCAGACCGCTGCCATCCTCTGAGCAGAGCCCCGCAGCCGGCAGAGGAGGGATGCGCTCCCTGGAGCCGCTTGACGGCCTTTGTGTGGGAGAAATTCCACACAGCGCAAGCATCTCCTCTGCGGTGCTCGGTGAGGTGGGGCCGAGGGAGACAGGAGGGACCTTTTAATGAGGGGGGGTGTCTGAAGTGACTTTGTGAATGGACTGGGAAAGTCATGGGCTCGGGATCACATTGCGCCCGCTGAAAGAGCCCCGTAAATGGAGTCATTCTTGGTGGCAGTAACTGATCCGCCTCCCGGCTGAGAGTCATGGAGATTAGGCATTAATTGAGCACGGGCTCCGAGGGGGGAGAAAGAGCGCGGGGTTCGGCTGGGGAGGCAAAGGAAACGCCGGAATGGGAGCACAGAGAGAGGCTGTTAATAAAGACACAAGGGCAGCTGTGCACCGAACGTGGGGGGATATAGGGTTTCAAGAGCCGGGCTCGTCTTTCCACTCAGAGCTACCTTTCATGGGATGTAACCTTAGGAATCAGCCCCGGAGCCAGCGCCACCGCGGCAGCGCTGCCCTGGGGACAGGAACAGGGACAGGGACAGAGACAGCCCTGCCTGGCCAGGGGGGCTCTGGCAGCACTGCCCTGGGGACAGGGACGGGGACAGGGACAGGGACAGCCCTGCCTGGCCAGGGGTCTCTGGCAAAGCTGCCCCGGGATCTGCAGGATTGGGAAAGGAATTGCATCCATTGCTTCCCACCCCACCTGGATTAACGGGTCGGGGCGATGAGCAGAGTGCTCCGGGAATGGGGAGGGTCACGGGGAGCCGTGCCCAGCGCGGTTGGGGCTGGGTTTAATCTGGAAGTGACGGCGAGACAATGAGTTTTCCTGGTCGGAGCTGTTCAGTTCATTACTCTGCCTCTCTCTTTTCTGCAAATAAGTAAATGCACTTAACAGGTTGCTGCAGGTCACCTAAGCTCCCTGTCGTGTGTGCACTCTTATCCCCTGGTAATTGCAAAGTGCTGCTACCGATCTGAAATGTCAAAGAAGTGATTTAAATGGGAATTTACATTTGCCGCAATCGAGGGCGGCACACGCAGACAGGGACTGCAGCCAGCTGACACCCAGCACGGCCAAACGGGGGGACTGGGCTGGGGCTGCCACCTCCACGTGTGTGTTGGGATGTCCAGGAATCCACAGAGGAAGATACAGAGATTTGGAAATGATCCTCCTCAGATCTTTTAACCTCCTTTTGCACAGGTAGAAGAGGGTGAGTGCAGTTTGCTGATAGAAGTGGAGGGACTTTGAGCCATTGAATCCTGGAAGAGTTTGGGAAGGGACATTGAGGATCTGATTCCAACCCCCTCACACAAAGCTTTTCCAAAGATGTGGCTTCTCCCAGCTCTGTGCTGGCTGGAGGTGGCTCAGGGTGGAATGAACTCGATGGACCTGTGTGTGCATCTCCACCCGCTTCCAGAGCTGCTGAATTCCCCACAGACACAAACTCCAGCTGTGATCCCAAGTGTTCCTGTGTGTTTGGCAGACAGACAGACACCCTGGGAAAAACCTGGAGGCAAACCTGCCATTGGAAGTGGCGATCCTCTGCCAATTGCCAGCGGATGGACAAGCAGCCAGAGATCCGGGCAGTCCCTGCAGGCATTGTCCAGAGCTGGGATGGTGCTGTCCCTCCCGCAGCCAGGTGTGAGTCCCCACTTATTTTCCCTCCCTGAATTTCAGGATCACACAGAAAACTGTGAAATTCCCACTTTTGGCCAACCCATCCTTCGGCACTGCTGGGAGCCACTGTGGTGCAGTGATGAGGGGCACCAGTCTGTTTAGACAACCCTCATATCCACATATCCAAACTTCGCAGGCCTGGATTTTGCCACTTTGGCACCCAAAGGGCTTTCATTAACGCTTTGCTGTGGCTCTGATACGGCGGATAATGTGGGTTTCCCAGTGGAGCGTGCATTTCCTCAGGCACGTGGAGAGCTGGCACCTTTCCCTCTCCTCCTCTCTCACACTTTCCACATGAGCAGCCCCAGCAATACGCACAAACCCATTTAGCAAATGGATTTTTTTTCTGGTGAAGTGTTCAAAAATAGTCACCCTTCATTATTAAAGATGATGATGATGGGCGTTTCATGACTCAACAGTCTGAGGGCGAATCTGCGCCCGGGATATCAATAGTGCACGTAAGCAACTGCAGCAATCAATAGTTCAAGTATATTTCTGTATTTATTACATATTCAATCAACTAACTCCCGCTCTTTTATCAATACATTAGCTGATCATAAAACTCTGTTTGCTCTGGAAAATGTTAGACGCTGTATAACAAATAATTGAACCTTGGTGTGTGTGAGTATCGAGCTGCAGAGGCACAGCGGGAGGGACGGTACCCTCCTGGTTATCCCACCTTGTTTGATTAAAGGCAAAACAAAATGCCGCAGATGAGACATTAAAAACATCCTGTGCTAATACAGATCTGAAGCCATCAAAGAGGGAAAGATTAAAATGAGCTGATTCCTGATTTCCAGTGGTGTTTGAAGCTCCTGCTTGGATGGTGCTGCTCCCAGGGCTTCTGGTGGTGGCGGTGGCCAGACACAGGCCAGGTGTGCACAGCTTCCCTTCCCTGGCTCTGCTAAAATTTTGGACAGGTCACACTCCCTTCCCTGGCTCTGCTACAATTTTGGACAGGTCACAGCCCCCAGTGTTTGCTGCAGGTGACTTGCAGCAGGAGAGAGCAGTGGGATTGAGATTTTGAGGTTTAGGCTGGATATTAGGAAAAAAATTTTTCCATTGAAAATATTTTCCAGTCCAGGGCAGCAGCAGGGTTACTGTCCCTGGAGTGATTTAAAAGCCATGTGTGTGGATGTGGCACTTGGGGACATGGTTTAGTGGTGGTCTTGGCAGTGCTGTGGGAGGGACTCGATGATCTTAGAGGGCTTTTCCAACCAAAAAGATCCCATGATTCTGTGATTCAAACAAGTTTTACCTGGGTCAGGGATTGATTTTGACAATGCTCTGGCTGAGGATGCCTTGCTGGATCCATCTCGTTCCAGAAAAGGGAACAACAGGAGCTGATAAGTCTGGGGCTCTCACACACCCTCAAGCAGGGATATTCCTGACTCCATGGTGTTCAACTGAGCAGTTCCCAGCTTTTTATCCCTCTCCTTCCAGGAAAGCGTCACATTTGGGGGCTTCTTGCTTGCACCCCTTTAGGAACACAGGGATCTTAAACAGCCAGGAAGGAGCTCCTTGGAGTTTTCAGGGTGTAAATGAGCAGTCTGGGACAGATGTGAGCAGACTGTGGTGCTTGGTGTTGATCCCTGGGTCATTAATGCTCACACCCACAGAGGAATAATCAGGGTGAGTTACAGCCGCAGGGCTGCACTGCCTGGTGCTTTGTGTGTACAGTCCTGGATTTTCTCCCAGTTCATCCCTGTCTGGATGGGTTCAGAGTGGCACCTGAGGGCAGCAGTGTCCCCAGTGCATGTCACCATCAGCACCAGCCACGCCACCACCACACCGTGGCCTCTGTCCAAAAAAGAAAGCAGCCAGCTTGGAGTCAAATGTGAGAGAAGAGGCTTTTTGTGCCACTTTTAATTAAGCTGGATTGCAAAGCCTCTATTAAGTGTGAGGAGTGTGTCCTTTGAACAAACACACCGCATTACCACCAGTTGTATTTTATTTTTATCATTGTTATTATTTATTAGTCTGGAGCCCCAGCAGCCCATTGATCTGTTCTCGAGGAGCCTGAGTGAGGCTGAGCAGCCATAGATCATCTTCGACAGAGGCTGACACGGGCATTTTCTGTCCTGAACCATTTACTAGGAGCTGTGGCACAGTTTGGTTTGAGGAGGCTTTGCAAGGGAAGCAGGTGATGGCAGAAAGCCTGGTCCTGCCGGGCTGTGAGGCCATGTGGGAGCTGAGGACTGGCTGCTCCTGCATCCTCTGGGATTTTGGTGGCACTTTGAGCATCCTGGGGAGCCAGGCAGGTCAGGGGATGCTGCCCCAGGTAAGTCACATCCCTGGCAAGGATTTTGCCCTTGCAGAGAGGTTTGGAGAAGAACAAAGAGTTCTTTTCTTGTCCAGCCTAAAGGTCCTAGTGTGGCATGTAACCAGAGCGATGCAGGTGAATAACTCCTGTACAGTGACCTGGAGAAGGCAGGGTGGTCCTGCTGCAGCAGGGCAGGGGCCTGGCTCCAGCTCGGGGTGAGAATGGAGTGTGGGTGGAAGCAGGGGGTGTTGTTCCCCACAGCTCTGCAGACATTAATTGCTACAATCCCTCTTTGAAAGCAAATGGTGGAAATGCAAGCTGGGAAAGCAGGATGCCTAAAAAATTGAAAACCATTCCGTGTGCAGAGAATGCAGTGCCAAGGAGTGAGGACAGGCTGTGAGCTGATCCCAGCTGGCCCCTTTGCACCCACCCGCTCGCTGCGGCCGTGTCTGCTCTGGGAGCTGGGGTGCCCCAAAGCTAGGCACGCTTTGGCTGTCAGGAAGGCCTCGCTGTCCATGGCTCCAGCCCAGCGAGACGCTCACACACGATTACCATCTTCCTCTTACCATCTTCCTCGGAAGCAGCAGCAAAGCCCTTGGGGCAGGACCTTCACCCAGCCCGTGCTGAGCTCACACTCACCCTGCCTGTCCCCAAATCCGTGGGGTCCCCACAGTGTCCCGGGGTGTGGAGAGCAGGGCAAACATCCCCCTCTGGGGCTGGGGCCACCATGGCCATGCTCCATGGACAGAGCAGTGACCCGCCAAGGCCTCCATGTCCACATGTCTGTTTACATCCCTGCGCTCTGGTGCTTTCCAAGGGGGAACGTCCGCGTCTTTGTCCCTGCTGATTGCCCTCCGCTTGCTCGTTTATTTGATCGTTTCAGACAAGCAGCCTTCACCTGAGGACATGTCAGGGCGCTGCTGGTTACTTGTCCAAAGGGGAAAACATTCTTTATCTCCTTCAGTAGCTCGTGCTTTCTGAGGCATCAACACCCCGCGCCGCCGGAGCCGCAGCCCCTCGGGTCGCACGAGATCCGCGTTTTGTGGAGCTCAGTAATTCTGCAGATGTTCTCTACTGGCGTGATCATCCCAAGGAATAAAATCTGCTGTGTTTTCGGAGTGAAAAAGGGGTTTCATCTCCCAGCGGTGGCTTTGTGTGGCAAAGGGGAAGGGCACACCAGGGCCTGGCAGGGCACTGCCAGCACCGCCTTTGCCCACCTTTGTGTCTCTGCTCAGAGGGAGCAGAGGTGACCCGCAGCGGGTGGCAGGGAGCCCTGGCTGTCACTGTCACAGCTGCTGGGGACACCCCTGTGCTGCCACCCTGCATCACCCTGTCAGGGAGTGTGGGACATCCACGGCTGGCCCCAGGCAGCCGAAGCACTGAGCTGAGACAAATCCGAGTTGCTGTTCATCCCATGAAAACACAAGATTTTCACAGGGCCTTGGGCACGGCTCGCAGCTGGCTGAGGCTCTGGTGATGGAGATGGAGGCTCATGAGCTGCTGCCTGCCCTGGCTGTGAGCTCAGCACAGCCTCCCCCAGAGCCACAGGAGCTGCTGGAGAGACCCTGAGAACAGGCAGAGCTGGGCTGGCAGCTCAGAGAGCCACAGCTGCAGGGTGGGCAGGGCAGTGGGAGCAGGATGCCAGCTGGGATGGACATGGGATGCACCAACAGTGCTCCCCTACACCACACTCAGGGGTCACCACAGCCCCCTGCCCTCCCCTCAGGGATCCTGGGACAGCCCCAAACGCCCCAAACACCCCACATGAGCAGAGAGTTGGGTACTGTGTGTGTGTGTATATGTGTGTGTGTGTTTAATAAAATACAAACTTACATTTCCCTTTTCAAATGGAATTAACATACTTTATTGCCAGCTATAAGAATTATTCCTTAAGGGTAAGAAGTTTATAAAAAATTTAAAGTAACAAAGGCAAACTTATAAAAAATTCATCTTTTAGTAGTGATTGCTCTATAAAAAAAAGAGTAGGTTTAAGTGAGAATACAAAATTCGCAGAATTAATTATGTAAACAGAAAAAAAGGCACAACAGCTGAGAACTAAAATAATTAGCAGCAGAGTGTCCCTGCCAGTGGCAGCCTGGGCCAGCGCATCGGCTGCATGAGAGTAACCCACAGTGACACTTGTGTCCTCAAGTTATTTATAACACAGCTCTGCTGAGGCTCAGAGCAGTGCTGGCTTTGTTAACCCAATGGGGAGTGTGGGGAACACCAGATTTTCCCACCTGTGTGTCGTGCTGGGATTTTTGTCCTGAGAGTGCTAGCTCAGATTTACTGTGGGCTCCTCTGGAGGAGCTGCTGCAGCTCCAGTGGTGCTGAGAGCCCAGAAACTCATGGAATAATGGAATCCTGGAATCCCAGAATGGCCTGGGTTGCCTGGCCAAGAGTCCCAGAAGAAAAAAACCCCACATCCCTACAAAAGGGGTACCTGGAGGGAAACCCCAGCCCTTCCCCAAAACTTCCAGCCCTCCAAGCCAGGACAAGGCCGTGGCCAAACCTTCTGGACCTTCCCTCCATCCTTGGCAGAGAACAGAGAAGGGGCTGGAAAGGGGGGACAAAGCTGGGGTGGGAGGAGGAGAACCTTGCCAGGTAGTGCAGGTTGCCACCTTGGCTCAGCCTCTGTCCCTCTGCTTGGGCACAGCAGTGTCCCCAGAGCCCCCTGATGCTGACCCCAACCTGGACAGACACAGGGGGTCTTTGGGGGTGTCCTGTGCTGGGTCTGTCCCTACCCACCCGTCAGGACTGTGGGACCTGGCTCTCCCCTCTGGGGGACCCCAGCTCTGGTCACCAAAGTCCGTGCCTGGCTGTGCTGCTCCGGCTGCTGTGCCCGGATCTGTTGGGTTTAACGATTGCTTTGCTCCACCCAGAACAGCCAAATGCAACGGACAGGAACAGAATGAGCGAGAGCCTTTCCATTCACAGGCACATTAAAGGTGTCATTGAGATGCAAGGCGCTTGCTCATTCCAGCCTGCGCTTTGCATTATTTTTCACTGTAGGAAAAATTTCAGGAGGAGAAAAGAAACTTAAGGAACACATTTAAAAGTAAAGTTCAATAGAACAGGGCTGCAGGGAATACAAATGCTGCTCGAATTTCCTTCTGATTCCTTCTGCTGGCTGTCCTCTGCCGGGAGGCTCTGCTGGTCCTGTCCTGGAGGAGCTGCTGACAGCACGGCTCCCGTGGGTGTCCCCGGGCAGGGACAACGAGTCCCAGAGCTCCCTGGGTGTCCCCAGACTGGGACAACGAGTCCCACAGCTCCCGTGGGTGTCCCCAGGTGGGGATGGTGAGTGCCACAGCTCTCATGGCCTCATATCCCCCCTTGCTGGCTTAGGAGCTGCAGCCTGAGGTTTCTCAGCTGCACAGGACATGCAAGGGGGACATGGCAGAGACACCCATGGCCTGGCTGGAGGTGACACTTTGGGTGTCACTGTCACTCTGAGCCTGTTTGGACACAAGGCTACAGCTGTGCTGCACGGTCCCACCAGCATTTCTGTGTGACTTGTGACTTGTGTCTTGCTTTACTCTTAGTATGATTCTATTTATTTCTTTTGTGTTATGTTGGACGGTTATTAGTGTCTTTCGTCCATTCCCCTGAATTTCTTTCACAATTTTCACCAAGCCTTTATGTTCCATTAATTGCTTTATTAGGGTCAAGTTCATTCAGATGGGTGTAAATAGTAATTGGTGGTAGGTGGAATAACTATACTTGGTCATTTGGTGGGATACAATTGGCACTAAATATGAGAAGAGGTGCTGGTGGGACTGTGCACCGAGGGCTTGCCCTGTGCCACTTGCTGCCGTGACACCCCACTGGGTGTGGGATGGGCCAACACTGTCCTCTTGGAAAGCTTCCCCTCGGGAGGGGACAGGGATGGGGATGGGGATGGGGCCAGGGGTTGGCTCTGTCTCCCCACCCCATTGCTGCCACCCACGTAAGAGACAGAAGCGTCACTGGGATTGGGAGGGAGCAGCTACATTTAGCAAGTGCACGAAAGGCAACGTTCGAGTTTCACAGGAGCCCCTCGCCTACTCCTTTTCTCACCCGCTCAGCTTAATGCATTCCTGAAAAACCTCCTTTCCTCATCCGCCGCTATTTTTGCCTCTGAGCTGTAGCAGGAGTAGGCGGGATCATCTCGCCGTGCCCAGGTGTGCTGTCCCAGGGCCTCGCTCGGGCTTTGCAGCCTGAGGAAGCTCCATTATCCCATTGCTGCCCCACGGTGAGATGCCGGGAGGGATTCGCCTTCCCTCCTGCAGCACCTTCCCTGCCCCAGGTCCTGTTTTCCCCTCCATGTGGTGAAGGGAGCCCGGGAGGTTTTTCCTGCACGTTGCCCTTCCCTGGCAGACATCAGTGATGCAGAGCCCGGCATCTCTGGTGCTGAATATCCCAGCCCTGATTCCCTACGTGGGGACATGGTGACTGTGAGGAGAAACAGGACCCACAGGGTTCTGCTCAGCAGTGAAAGACCCAGAGAAATGCCCAGGCCAGGGGCTGGCAGCTCCCCCTGAACCTCATGAAGGCCCAGCTGCTGCTGTGGAGAATTTCCTTGAGGATGCAGGGCTGGAATGACTTCATCCCCCTGGCCAGGTGGGCTTCTGCCAACCCTCAATTCAAACACTTCCCTTTCCTCTGCTCTGCTGACAAGTGCCAGGCAAATGCTCCCCGTGCCCTTTCTTGGCATTGCTGCCCCTTCCTCTGGCTGCTCTCTGAAGTGGATTTAATGAGGATTTTAAGTGGTTCCTTCAGGCAGGCGCTGGCCAGGCCAGCCCTCCAGGACCCAAATCCACCCTGGAAGCTCTCCTAATGAACCCTGCGGCCGGAGGAAGGAATACAGACGGGTGATTCTCTGCGTTTGCCGCGAGGGCTCCGAGAGCTCGGCTCCGGCTGCTGCCGCGGCAGCGGGGCCAGCACCAGACACAGCCGGAGCGGCGGGAGAGCAGGACGGGGCACGATGAATATTTCATGGTACAGCGCCAGAGCTTTGCATCAGCACCAGAGTGGAGGGCTCAGCACTCCTGATGTTCGACCCCGCACACGGAAATGTCAGGGCACCCGAGCCTGGGTGGATTCCGAAGGAGAGGAACAGCTGCTGTGCTCCCACCTTGCTGCCACACCTGGACATTGGCTGCGTGGCACAGCGGGGACACGGCGGTGGCACATGGCCAGTGTGGGTGGGAGGACAAGGATTGCTCTGCCAGCGGTTCCATTTCCAGGCTGGTAATAACTCCCGAGGTTTCCTTAGGGCTCTGAAGGGAGAGCAGGAAAGGTTGGGCTGACCTTCCCAGAGAGCACCGGCCACCAGCACTGAAAGGTCACTGCGAGCTCTCTCTCGCTGCTGCTGGCTCCTGGTGGCAGGGGCTGGCAGGGACAGGGACAGTGACCTGCCCGACAGAGGTGGGCGCTGGCACCAGCCCAGCCAGCACAAACCTCTCTCTGGGAATGTTTGCCTGGTTCTAAAGCCCAGGTTCCCCATGTCCCCAGGAATCCTCATCCCTGGAGGTGTCCAAGGAATGCCTGGACGTGGCACTCAGAGCTCTGCACTGGGTGACAAGGAGGGGATGGGTCACAGGTTGAACTCAATGGTCTTGGAGGTCTTTTCCAACCTAAATGACTCTGGGATTCGGGGATTTTGTGGACCTTGTGGCAGCCGGCAGCCTCTGCCCTCCCAGAGACGTGGAGCCAGGCTCTGTATCATCACCTGCTGCTGAATCAGCCCCGGCACTGTCCCGGCGGTGCTTCAGAGCTGGAGAGCTCTCAGCTGGGAGGTGCTCCCTGCCACTGGCATCAGTTCAAGCCGCCTGGTGAACTAAATTGATTTTTTATAGTTGCTCTGGAGCAAGTTAAATGAATCTGTTAGTAGCTGCTCCCTGCTTAAAGCTTCCCTCAGTGCTGGAACTGCAGCCCGGCGCTCCATAAAACGGGGGGGCTGCTCCAGCCGTGCCCCCGCCCCCGAGCAGTGCTGCTGTGATTAGCTGCCTGCTGCATAATTCCACATCATTACAGCGTGCACTCGTGCACTCCCAGGAAGCCATCAGCGCTGGGCTGGGAGAGGAATCCGTGCCTCAAATGGGAACCCTGTGCAAAGCACGACGTGCAGGTGTCTGCACCTCCGTGTTAGTCCAGGTCCAAGTGTTAAATCATTGGGAGGCAGCCCAGCTATCACAATCCTGCCTCAAAGACAATGATATTAAAAATTAACAGCAGTTTTGCTTTTATTTTTATAGAGAATTTTTATAGAGGAAATATTGGATTTTTTTTTTTTCCTAGAACATTTCCCCACATTTCTGTGCAATAAAAGGTCTGGAAACCCACCCCCATAAAAGCAGTGCAGGTTGAGATTGACAGCACTCTAGGACCTGGAGTTTTGGGAAAACAAAGGTCACCCCTCGCATGTGTTTGCTTTTTGGAGAGGGGCTGGGGCTCGCTGGTTCCTGCATCGCTGGGGCTTTGGACACAGCAAGAGGTGTCAAGAGAGGCAGCACTGGAACAGGCCCTGCCCAGCACCAAACCCAGCCCAAATCAGCCACAAAACCCCTTGGTGGGTCTGCTCAGGGCCACACCACTGCCGTGCCACCTCGTGTCCCGTGCCAGCCTTGGCAGCTGGCACTGCTTTCCCTGTGCCAGTGCTGGGGCTGGGGGATGCTGGGCTGGCAGAGCACCTCTCCCAAAAATGGGGCTGGGGGATGCTGAGCTGGCAGAACATCTCTCCCAAAAATGAGGCTGGGGGATGCTGAGATGCCAGAGCATCTCTCCCAAAAACGGGGCTGGGGGATTCTGGGCCGCCAGAGCATCTCTCTCAAAGATGGGTTTGGGGGAGGCTGAGCTGGCAGAGCATCTCTCCCAAAAATGAGGTTGGGGG
The DNA here is from genome assembly GCA_910950805.1 of Acrocephalus scirpaceus scirpaceus. Classification (NCBI taxonomy): domain Eukaryota; kingdom Metazoa; phylum Chordata; class Aves; order Passeriformes; family Sylviidae; genus Acrocephalus; species Acrocephalus scirpaceus. Next base: position 9,078,025 of record OU383788.1, read on the forward strand.
ACACTGAGCCACCAGAGCATCTCTCCCAAAAATGGGCTTGGGGGAGGCTGAGATGCCAGAACACCTCTCCCAAAAATAAGGCTGAGGGAGGCTGGGCTGGCAGAGCATCTCTCCCAAAAATGAGGCTGGGGGATGCTGAGCCACCAGAGAATCTCTCCCAAAAACCGGGATGGGGGACGCTGAGCTGGTAGAGCATCTCTCCTAAAACTGGGGCCGGGGGATGTTGAGCTGGCAGAGCATCTTTCCCAAAAATGAGGCTGGGGGATGCTGAGATGCCAGAGCATCTCTCCCAAAAATGAGGTTGGGGGACGCTGAGCTGGCAGAGCACCTCTCCTAAAACTGGGGCTGAGGGATGCTGAGCCACCAGAGCATCTCCCAAAATCGGGGCTGGAGGATGCTGAGATGCCCGAGCATCTCTCCCAGAAAGGGGGCTGGGGGATGCTGGTCTGGCAGAGCAGGAAGCCTCGGCAGCACTCAGACCAAGGTCCTGACTGATTATTGACAAATTAAAAATATAAGTTAAAATCGGGGCTGGGGGATGCTAAGCTGGCAGAGCATCTCTCCCAAAAATGGGGCTGGGCTGGCAGAGCATCCCTTTCAAAAATGCTACTGGGGGACGCTGAGCCGGCAGAACATCTCTCCAAAAGCAGGACCGCGATGGAGGCGCCCGGTGCCGCGGCTGGCACCATCCCGGGCGGTTTCTATCACTCCGCACAGCTGCTGAGTGCGCCTCTTCCTTCCCAACAGCTGCTGGGATCTGACCCTGTCCATCAGCAGTGCCAGGAAAGCCAGCGAGCTGCCGGCAGCCGCCTCGCTGACATCGGTGTTTTCAAACATGCAGGCAGCGATGTGATCGGCGCCGTCCCCAGAGGCCGCGCTCGGGGCCTCGCTGCGCGGAGCTGCCGCCGGTGCTGCCAGGAAACGCTGCTGCTGCTGCTGCTGCTGCTGCCGAGCGCGGTTTAACTCTTGAAGAGCAGCGGAGCCGGGCTCGGTCCGTGCTGCTTTCCTGGCTACCCCATCCCAGCATTCCCGCAGCGGGGAGAGGGGATGAAAGGAAAGGGAGTTTGGAGATGAAGGAGGCAGAGCTGGAGAGGACGAGGCCGCTGGGAGGTTTCTGGTGGTGCCACCATCGGGCGGTGTGGGTGCCACCATCAGAATAAGGCGCCCTCTGTCACCAAACCAATGGGTGGGGAGTAAAAAAAAAAAAAGAAAAGAAAAAAAAAGAAAAAAAAAGGGGACGGAAGATAATTAATATCGATTAAAGGAATATAAATGTCACCAAGCATTAGCAGGACAGCCAGGGTATCTCTTAGGCAGCAAACAAAGGATGCCTGCGCTGGATGGGAGCAGACAGCAGGAAAGCTATGCCGAGCTCCCCACGAGGAGTGAACAAGTGCTGGTGGAATTTGAGACCACAAGCGCCCATCGGATGGTGCAGCAAAGCCCTGCCCGCTGCTGGGTGGCGATGGACGGCAAGAAATGCTGGGCAGGGCGGTGTGGAGGGGACAAGCAGCCCCTCAGCCATAGCTTGGGGCCATCCCTCGCCCACATTCCCCATCCCCATCCCTCCTGCAGCCCCTTACACAGGAGGGGAAGGCGCTGCTGGGTGCCCGCTGCCTTTCTGGCGTCCCTGGCCTGAGGAAGCCGCCGGGCTGCCTCTCCCAGCACCCTCGTTAATTCGAACAACTATTTACTTAAGCCCCCATCCCCCCCCTCCCCCAAATTATGCATTCGGCCAGCGGGGCTGTGACTGCGGCATCGATCGGCACCACTTCAATACCCTCATTGAGATTCCGGGCACCGGCTCAGGGACTCTATCTCAGTGTCTGGTCAATAGCTTATATTTTTAATTTGTCGATAATCAGTCAGGACCTTGGTCTGAGTGCTGCCGAGGCTCCCTGCTCAATGGAGAAGGTGAAATCACTCAAGCAGGGTCATGTTTATGGCCTGAGCTGAACCATGGGAAATGGAGATATCAGTCAGGCTTATGAAAAATAACATGCTATATTATTTTTCATAAACCTGACAAAATCTTATTAATTTAAAGACAAAGATAAGGCACCCAGCTGGCAGCGCTCACTTTCTCTTCCCTTCTGAGCGCGCTGAGACCCGGGAGGTGCAAACCAGCCCAAAAATGTGCAAGCCTTGCACCACCACCACCACCACGCAGGGCATGAGCCCAGGAGCCAGTGACAGCCCCTGAGTGTGGCACCATCTCACTTGTGCCACTTCTTCTCCCCATCATCATCATCATCATCATCATCATCATCATCATCATCATCCCCTCGATGACTTCAAACCCCAGCTGAAGGCAGTTCCTTCAGCCCAAGGAACAGCAGCAGGAGGGAATCAGGCACCAGGAGCAGAGCTCGGGAGGGGGGCCTGGCTCATTTGGAGGTGATGCCCAAGGACTGCTGCTGGGAGCTCCAAGGTTTTCACAGCAAAGGCTTTTTTTGATTTTTTTAATAGAAAAAGATATGTGTTTCTGCAGGTGAGTGCTGAGCCTCAGGGCCTTTTCTGACTAATACTCGGAGTGTTTAACTGGTTTTAAGGCTTCTTTTGAGAATTTGATAAGACAAAAGGTGATTGTCTGAAACTCCTGGCATTTGGAGTCTGCATCTCTGAGCAGTGTCACTGAAGGCACGTTGTTAATGGTGTTGGCTCTGCCAGAAATGTACCTGCGAGTTTTTGGAGCAAAGGGCAGGAAAGATAAAAAAAAGAAGTTGAAGTTGCATTTTCAGGCTTTAAAGAGAAAAATGTGCTCTGTAGGGTTTCTCTCTGAGGTGTGAGAGCCCAGGAGCAGCACGTACCTGAGGTGTCAGCACGTGGCTGCAAGGAGCAGGGTGTTTATAATTTATAATTTTTAAGCAAACCAGCAAAACCTGGGAGCTTCAGCTTTGTGGGCTGTGGTGCCTCCTGCGAGTGGGGAACTCTGCTGGGGTTTTGGCCTCTGATGGACTCGCCCAGCTCTGGGTGGGACCAGTGGCCTTGTGCTGGCCAGGTCCCCCTGCCCTCCCCTCCTGTGCCTGGGCACAGAACAGGGCTCATTGCAGCAGCTTTTGAGGAGATTTTAAAAATACAGATGTGGAGGTGCAGATTTTCGTGCCCAATTTGTCTGCAGTCCCTCAGCTCTCATGCACTCAGTTCTACTTGAAAAGGCCAAAAAAAGGTGGAATAAACTGTTAGAAACCCCCAAGGCAAGATGAGCTGACAAGTCAGGAAATGCATATGCACACCTGGAGAGGCAGTGGCTGAAAAAAAAAGCAGGAAAAGCTGGAGCATTGATCAGGGAGAGCTGAATTGGCTTGGGAATACTGGGGAGGGAGGTGGGAGTGAGGGAGGGAAGTGGCAGGTGTGAACATGAGGGTGCTGCCTTGCAGGGGTGTTAGAATTGTAGAATTCCTGACTGGTTTGGGTTGGAAAGGGAATTAAAAACTCATCCCATCTCACCCCTGCCATGGGCAGGGACATCTTCCACTGTCCCAGGTTGCTCCAAAACCCATCCAGCCTGGCCTGGGATGCTTCCAGGGATGAAGGGGCAGCCACAGCTTCTCCAGGCAAACTCTCCCAGTGCCTCAGCAGTGCTGGTGACCCGAGCTCTCTGTGATTTCTGGAGGTGGTAAGACATCACCAAGAGCTCGGGGCTGACCTGAGAGCCCCCTGTGTGCCCCACAGCTGTGTCCCCTCCCTGGGACCCCTGTGGCTGTGGCTCAGCAGGCTGGGCTGGGTGTGGGGTGTGGGGGCTGCTGCATTCCTGTGCCTTGTATCCACCAAGGAGTCCTGCTCCCGTATCTCACACTTGTCTCCTTCGATTTCCCTGACAGCCAATTCTGGAAAGTTGGAAGGTGTGCCATTATCTGGGACTACATTATGAAAGTGTCGCGCGGGTGATGAATGGCAGCGCTCAGCGGCGCCGAGGAGCAGCGGGGAAAGAGTGACATTAGGAAAGATCTGCTTTTTATGGTTTCTTCAATAGGGAGGGCTCTTTGGAGGGCTGTATTTCAAATCAGATAATCAAACACTCTTCCTGGCCTCCCAAACTTTGCAAGAAAGTGCTGGAGGAGTGTCCTGGTAGGGGGGACAAAGGGGATGTGGCTCATTTCAGTTCCTGCCTTCCTGCAGCAGGGAGCTCTTGGGCAGCAGTGCTGCACTTCCCTGGCACTGCCCGCTGCCTTCAGCCCCGTGCTGCTGCCTGCCCTGCTGAGGAGGGGTCTGGGCTGGGCTTTGGGGGCTCCTGCTGGGTGGGAAATGGCTCCAGGGTGGGTTTGTTCTGCTGGAGAGACTGGAGAGAAGGAGGAGAGTGCAAGGAAAGCTGTAGGAGGAGGATGGGAACTTGTTAACCCCACAGCACTGCAATTTCTCATCCTGGGGTGGTGAGACATCACCTGAGGGCTGCAGGGCTGGAGGAGAGGGAGCCTGGGGGACATTCCCTGCAAGCTCCAGCAGCTGGCACTGCCCCTGTGTGTTCCATGCTGGGCACTCCACACCCTGCACATGCCATGCCCAGCGAGGCCCCGTCTTTCCTGCCCTTCCCAAACCCCATGGCCACTCTGTGCCCATCTCCAGAGCTTCCCACACAGTTCCTCATGCTCTGTCATGGGAACAACTAATAAGGCACACGGGCACATCATTTAAAAGGATATTTAATACCACTGGAAAACCCCTGCAGACCTATTGACCACGCAATATCCCGTGTCAGTGCATTTTACGGGGAGTGAACATCAATAACCCTGCACAGGCTGCTCCTCACAGCTCACCAGTAAAACCCAGCTCAGCAGCTGCCAGTCCTGCTGGTGTTCCCCCTGTCATGATGAGCCCAGAGCCTGGGGAATTCACAGCACCTTTCCCAGCATCTCCTGGTGCTGCCCGGCAGCAGATGGGTTTTGGCCCCGCATCACTTAAGGAGAGAATCGTGGAAGAGTTTGGGTTGGAAAGGATCTTAAAGTTCATCCCATTCCACCCCCTGCCATGGGCAGGGACACCTTCCACCATCCCGGGTTTCTCCACACCTCATCCAACCTGGCCTTGGATGCTTCCAGGGATGGGGCAGCCACAGCTTCTCTGGCAACCTGTGCCAGGGCCTCCCCACCCTCACAGGGAAGCATTTTGTCTGAATATCCTGTCTAAAACTACTCCCTGTCAGTGTGAAGTCATTCCCCCTTTTTCTGTCACTCCAGGCCCTTGTAAATTGTCTCTCTCCACTTTCCTTGTAGGCTTCCTTCAGGCACTGGAAGGCTGCAATTAGGTCACTCCAAAGACTTCTCTTCTCCAGGCCGAACAATCCCAATTCTCCCAGCCCCAGAGGGCACTCAGGCTCACTCCTTTCCTTCAGAAAGGTGGATTCACTGTCCTAGATACCACAGAACCACCCTGTTTAATAAGACAGAACACCAGCAGCATCACCCAGCACAGAAAGTGAAAGCTTTCTTTTTCTTTTTCTTTTTTTTTTTCCCTGTTGCCTTCAGGATATTAATAAAAACAGATTAATAAAATCAAAGGCAGCTCAATTAGACAGGGCATCAAGGAAAAAAATGTTTGCTGTACAGTCTTTCAATTTCCATGGCAGTTCTCACGCTGAGAAAATCTGTCTGCAGTTTCTGATGAAAAGATAGAAAGCTGATGTGTGAAACACAGGGGAGGGACGTACAAGCACGGCTGCCTTTGTGCTGCTGGTGTACAACACTCCTGTGTGGTGAAATCCCCACGTTCCCAGCGCGGGGCTGTCCCCTGTGGCCCTTTGGGGATGGCTGCAGGATGGAGTTTGATGAGCTGGGGTTAGATAAAAGTGGGGCCAAGGGGTTTGGAGGGGGTGAGCCAGGAGTGACTGGTGGGAGATGTCACCTGCTCCCAGCCCTGAGGGTGGGCAGGAGCTCATCTCCTGGAGGGGCTGGGTGCTCCTGGGTGGGTGCCAGGGCTGGCAGAGGGCTCACTGTGCTCTTCATGGAGGCTGCTCCCCGGGGCTCCGTGTTGGGAGCTCTCTCCTGTTCCCTGCTTCTCCCAGCACTGCATCATAAGGAAAGCATTTATTTTCCCGGTGTTGCTGGGTTACCTCCATTAACCTGGACCCTGTTTGGAGCAGCTCAGACAGTCTGGCAGGGCTGGGGGAGGCTGGGCTGGCTGCAATCACAGCACACCTCCAGCATCCCTGGCTCCGGGGTTGGAGTGGGTCTGGCAGCAGGAATGAGCCCGGGGTGTTGCTGGTGGGGAGAAATCCCACCTTCAAGGGGAGTGTCCCATCCCAGAGACTTTTCCAGACACGAGTCCAGTTGGAATCTGGTATCAGTGGCTGTATGGGCCGGGCTGTTTGCATAAGGAGGCTGTAGGGACTCCCCTCACACAAAACCCCTGTGCAGCAAGAGTGGAGGCAATTCCAGGCACGTTTCCATGTGCAGGAAGGCACCTCCTGATGATTTTCTGTTGGGAAAATTCCTTCTTGGAGGAGCTCCTGCTGGCTCTGTGTGTTTCTGCTCCAGTCAGTGCCTGCTGAGCCTGGGGAGGAACAGGGACAGAACCTTTCCCTCCTCCCAGGCTGAGATGTTCTCAACCAACGCATCACTTAGGTTGTGGTGTTTAAATTCTAAAAAATTTTTAAACACTGGGGAATCTGAAGCCAGACAAAAGGCTGTTGCTGAGTGAGGACACTCATCACCCCCTCAGAGCAGGGCTGGGGGCTCTGGTGGGGCCACAGGGAGGGCACAACCCATCACATCCATACTCCACGAGGTGCCCTGATGGATCTGTCTCACCCCTTTCATTTTCAGGGGTGAAGGCAGCAGAAAGAGGCCTTGGCTGTTTGGAGCTTTACGGTGCTGCCTCTTTGTTTGTTTGTTTTAAAGGCAGCAATAAATCCGGATCTAGTTTTGCAAGTGTGAACAGGATCTGGTCCCGGGGAGCTGATCTGGAGTGTGCTGCTGAGCCAGGCAGAGCCTGGCACGGCCCCTGAGGCTGCAGGAGGGAGGAAAAGGTGCCTGGAGCTGAGCCCTGAGCCGAGGGGCCCGAGGGGGACAAGGGGAGGGTGTCTGTGACCCCAGGCAGGGTCCTCTGGAGCTGTGTCCCCCACTCCATCAGTCCCAGGGGAGGTGCTGGGCTGCACGTGGATCCCTCCTGAAGCACTTTGTGGAATGATGGTAATTATTACAGCACTAAAACAAAGCACCAAAAGCTGATTGCTTGGGAGAGATCACTAACTATCTTTGTCTAATTACTTGGCTCCAATTAACATTTTACCACAGACTCTCTGCAAGCACTTTTCTAGGAAGAGGAGGGGAAAAAAACCCCAAAAACAACAGAGTCAACAGCAACATAAAATAAAAATACAGTAGCCTTGGAAATAGTCCTTGACATCACACTGCAAAAATAGGGGGGGGGAAATCTTCCCACCCAGGAGCTGGTGAGGGGAAGGCTGGTACAGGGGGTGAGGGAGGGATGTGTGGCACGGAGGAGCTGATGGAGCTGGAGCAGCCCAGATGCCCCCAGCGCTTGTACTGGGCTGAGGAACAGTGGGGCTCTGGGATGGGCAGAGCCACCCGCACCCCACCAGCATTCCCAAACTGTGCTGTGCTGTGGGCTGGGTGTTCTCCTGCCTGGATTGAGCCGGAGATGAGCCCGTTCACTTCTCGGGAATGGTCAGAACCGCTCCCGATGTGCCCTCGGGCCAGGGGCGTACCCCAGTGCTGAGGCACAACGCCAGCTTCGGGGTTTCAGCAGCTGGAGTTCAGGGCAGAGGGAGCACAGCCCAAAACCTTCCCAAATCCTGTTTTCCCCTTGCCCAAGGCTCGGGAAGGGCCGGGACAGGCGTCCCCCGAACGCCCAGGCTCAGCAGTGCGTGTTGCTGTGCTTCCTGGCGCTCCCATATTTACATACATCCTATAATTACCATCTGCACAGCCAGAGGCATTTGCTGGGAATGGGTTGATTCCATCTGTTGGTGCAATTTTCTCCGAGGAATTTGCATTGATCACTTTTTTATGCAAAGCTTTTGTATAGTTCATTTTTCCCCTATTTTTTTTTTTAATACAGCTAAATAATTTTAGGGAGGGCAGGAGTCTCTGGTGGCAGAGTGGGCACTGGCAAGTTCTCACTCTTCCAAGTCTTGGAACAAGTTGCTGCTGTTCCCCCCCTGCTCAGCATGGATTAGGGGGTTCAGGCTGCTCCAAGGTGGCATTTCTCAAATATTTATCATTTCCTGTTATACTTGAGGTGGTAACTCATCCTTAATGTGTTGACCTTCAGTTAGGAGGAAAGGGGTGTGGTAATTAGTCAGTCAACAGATTCCTCCAGATCAGAGCTCAGGCTCAGACCTGGTGGGACAGATGGGACTTTTTGCATATTTTTGACAGCTCCAATGAGCAGAGCAGCGTGTATGGATCAACTGGGTGGGAAATTCCCACAGCCTCTGGAGTTTCCTGAGGTGCTGCAACTGCTCCAAGTTTCCCCAAGTTTATTCTGTCTCATCCCCATGGGCAGGGGGTGAGCTGGGGACAGGACAGCCCCGGGGTGCAGCACCCTTGAGGTTGGGGTGCTGGGAGAGCTGTGGGGTGCAGGGACAGCCTTCCTCAGGGAATGTCACCAGCTGGCCCCAGCCTCTGCTTTGGGACTGCTGGATCACAGAATCCCAGAATTATTTAGGTTGGAAAAGGCTTCCAAGACTGAGCCCAACCATAAACTGATCATCCCTTTGTCACCAGCCCAGAGCAGTGAGTGTCATGTCCAGGCATTCCTTGGACACCTCCAGGGATGGGGAATCCAAACCTCCCTGGGCAGCCCCTTCCAATGCCTGACCACCCTTTCCAAGAGGAAATTCCTCCTGATGTCCAACCCGACCCTCCCCTGGCACAGTTTGATGCAGTTTCCTCTCATCCTGTCCCTGTTCCCTGGGAGCAGAGCCTGACCCACCCCTGGCTGTCCCCTCCTGTCAGGGAGTTGTGCAGAGCCAGAAGGGCCCCCCTGAGCCTCCTTTTCTCCAGGCTGAGCTCCCACAACTGCTCCTCACAGGAATCACTCTCCAGACCCTTCCCCAGCTCCGCTGTCCTTGGTAGCTTTGGGTTCTCCCCAGGGTCCTGGTCTGGGAAATGTCAATGCCATAAAAAGGTGGGCAAAGGAGCACTGAGGCCCTGGGGGCTCCCAGTACAGCCCAGTGCCTCTGTCTGCAGGGCAGCAGCTCCCAGCAGTGAGGGGAAAAACTTCACAAAGCTCTAAACAAGCAAACCCAGCTGCTCCCCTGCCCTGCGGGTCTTGATTAAAGAAGTTATTGTAGGGAGGTGGTTGGACTTGCTAACTGGGGGGGTTAACGGGGACCAGCCAGGTTCTGCCTCCTGAGCCAGGGAAATAAATAAATAAACCCATGAAATCCATTGTGCTGTAAACAGTTCTCAGGAAAGAGCAGAGAAAATGAAGTGAACTCTTCCAATGCATCATGGAATATTACTGTATTTCATTTACTGTGGCACCAATTAGATGAGATCCTGTTCTATTAACGTGCACCCTTGCAGATCCATGCTAAATTAACTGCTGGATCTTCACTACAGCAGTAAAGCGATTGATTTCTCCCCTTAATCAGTTTATTTCATTAGTTCTACATTTATTTTTACATGCATTTTGCCGAGCCGCAGTGAAATGACCTATCAAGGTATGTGACATCATGGACTGATTTGAATATTAACCAAATAGCTATTACAGCAGTGCTGGTGCTTAAAGATCATATGTAAATCAAATGTCAGGGGATAAAATTGCAGCGAGGGCTGTCAGAAAACAATTTAGCAGTGGTTAAAGGGACAGCTCATGGCTGGGGAATGGTGAACTCTGTAAATGGATAATCCCCTTCCTGCTTCCACGGGAGCGGGGAAGTTTTCCCCATACTGTAATTTTTTGTTGTCTTAAATTAGCTGCAGTTCGAAATCTTTCCCTTTTGTATTCAGCATCTGGCTCCTAAGCACAACCGTAACTTAAAGGTTGAGCTGGGCACAGAATAATTTCCATTTCTGACCCAGGAAGCCGAAATATGTTAAATATAAATTGCTGTTAATAGTGAGAGGCAAAAATGGCTTCTCCAGTCCTGTAATTATGAGGAACACTCTCCCAAGGGGAAAGGGAAGAAGGCAGGAGACTGGGGACACCTCCTCTCCTCTTTGGGAGGCAGGAGGGGGAGCTGCTCCTTTTCTCCTGCACGGGGAGGAGCTCTGGGCTGTGGGGGTGGTCCCGGGGCAGGTCTGGGTGACCCCTGTGTGCTGGCATTGGGGCTGGGGACACGTGTCCCGTGGCTGGCTGAGCCCCCCTCGCCATGGGCACTCCCCCAGGGGATGCCCCTGGACATCTGGGCTAGGAGCTGAGCTCACCAGAAATACCTTAATTTGTGCCAGGAGTGCCCAGGCTGGTCCCTCCTCCTCCTGGCCGTCCTTGGGGCTCAGCAGAGCCTCACTCAGGAGCAGGGGGCAGAGCAAGAGAAGGGGGTGCAGAGTTGCCCATCAGTAATGAGGGGTCCCCTGCTCTGGGACACTGGGGGCTCTTGGGACACCAGCACCCATCAGCACCCATCAGCACCACCAAATCTCCACTGGGGCAGCTGCAGCCCCAGCTGGGAGGTCTCCAGCCATGGGCTGGTGCCACTTGTGGGCTTGGAAGTGCAGAAATGGAGCGGTTTGGGCAGCGCAGTTTGGAGGCTCCAGGGCAGAGCCGTGTGGCACCGTCAGCACCCAGCGCTGTGTTTGTCCTTGGAGCAGCAGTAGGGAAATGAGGCATCGGTGACCAACAATCAAAGGCAGCCAAGGGAAAAGCAGTGGCAGATTCCCCTGCCCAGCAAACAGAGAGCAGCAGGTTGTGATGTGAGCTGTGCCATAAAGCCATCCACTGCTCCCTTCCCAGGGTTTGAATCCAGCTCCTGTGTCCCTGGGGCACCATCTCACAAAATCCGTCTGCACTGAGTAAACATTGAAATTATATAATTAGCCCCCCAGAGGAAAGAATTCTAAATTCATGGGAGCTTAAAGTTAAGAGAGAAATATTACAGCTCTCCTGCCCTTCCCTCTCATCTCTAAACATCGAGCGGTGCAGCGGGAGGGGAGATTCCAGGAGGGAGGGAAGGCCTGGGAGGGCTGGATGCACCTGAGGGTCTCGTAGAGCCCCCTGTGCTGGTCCTTGGAAGGGCTGCAGGTGCCAGGGTGCAGCACAGGGTGGGTGGGCTCCAGCAGCTTCTGGGGAACTGGGGGACAAGGGATGCATTTGGCCTGGGTGTGCTGGTGTCTAATCAAACGCCAGTGCCGGCAATAACCCGGGATTATAAATGGGAATTGTACTCCATCAAAATTGATTCCAGGGTAAATTGAATATTGAGTTAAATTCCAGAGCCTGGTGAAGGCTCTGCCTTCCCAGTCCAGCACTGAAGCAAATCCATCGTGAGTCTCCTGGATATACCGCGCCGCTGTCTGACCTTGGGTTACTGCAGTAACCTTAAGTGCACAGTAATACACTTTCAGTCACTGTTCAATGCTCAGGGGAATGGTTTAAGGCCCTTGGCTGGAGCGAATATTTTTATGCAGGCTATAATTTCTTTTAAGACCTTCGCCAGCAGCCAGGCAGCCTTCAGAGCGTCCTTCCCCTGGAGCACCGCGGGGTGGGGACCCCGTGGAGGGGAACCCCAACCTGGGCAGGTGGGATGGGACAGGGAGAGGCTCAGGGCAGGTGAGGAGCTGTGGCCAGACCACCCTCCTGGGTGGGCAGCCCTCCAGGAACTTCCCATGGCCTCCTCCAGCCAGGTGAAGGTGGACATGTGGTCTTGAGGGGGACAGAGCTGGGAACAGGCAGGAGAGGAGAGAGAAGAAGCAATGCCTGAGAGGGGACACATGGCTTTTCCTCTCTGCCTCGCTCCAAGGTGCCAGCAGCAGCCCCTTTTCTCCTGGGAAAGCTTCCTCATGCTGGCTTTGGCCCCAGCTTGGGAATGTGCCACCAGGAAGCCTCATTCCCATGGAGCCCCTCGGCCTTGCTGCTGATGGGGCTGTGGGCTGGGGAACACCAGTGTAGGCAGTCTCTGTCCATCCCGTGGGGCTGTCAGGGCTGGATCCATCCCCGTGGTGAGGAGGAGGAGGAGGTTTTGGAGTCTCTCTGGTGATTTCTGGGCTGGGCAGCCTGGCTGCCCCATCCTGGGCTGTGCAAGGCTCCGTCCCTGCTCCCTGCCTGGCTCTGCACCTGGGACCTCATTGGAGCTGAGATTATGCTAAACTCAGTTAAGCTGGACAAATGCTCACTGGAGACCCAGAGAAGAAACCCCCGAACTGATTTTCATCTGTGGATCAGGCAAAATTTGATTCACAGTTCAATTCTCCAAAGGGGAAAATTTGCACAGAATCCCTGCTTAGATTTTATTTTAAGCAAATCCTATAAAAATCCATGTGAAGGAGACGGTGACTCCATCTTTCAGATCCTGCGCACTGTATCTGGGAACACGAGTTCTGCTTTTATATAATAAAAAATGTAGAGTTTCCTCATGTTGCCATATGTTTTTGCATTTATCCGTGCACTTGCTATAACCCTCTCCGCGGTGTGTGCCTACAGAGCTCTCTGTGTCAGCATTGAAATGCAACAAGCCGGTATCATTCATGCAAAAAATGAGCCTAAAATCTCCCTGAAGAGGGGAATATAATAGAATACAATTGTATCATTTAAAAAACTTTGCATCATATTACACAGTCAAAAAAGATAATGTATGCTACAAGGGAGGAAGCCGATGAAATATTGGGTTAACTCTTTAGTTGCCCTCGCTGCAGCAAACGGAGTCAGCTCAGCATCCCTTTCCTAGCTCAGCATCTTTCCTGCTCAGCAATCCTTCCTGGCTCAGCATCCTCATCCTCCTCATGCTGTTGTGTCCCTGTTGATGGCCTGTGGTCATTCTCAGATGGGATGTGTTCCTGCCTCTGCTGTGCAGCCCTTTGCTTCCAGTTTCCCCTTGCAGGACCAGGTGAACTCATCCATCCATCCATTCATTCCCTGCCTCCTGTTTTGGCTGGAAAACCCTGAGGGGATGAAGCATGGCACCACAGAGCTGTGTGTTTAGTGGGGGGTTATTCCTGCTGCTCACAGGTGCCTGATGGGCACCTTGGACCAGGTGTTTTAGGGAAGGTGGCATCACCCTCCTGGTCCTACCGAGTGCCCACGGCAGCTCTGTGCCTGTGGGAACCCCTTCACTCCCTCCAACCCAGCCCTGCTCCTCTCTCGCTGGCGTAAAAAGGAATATTCTCTTCTCTTGGAATACTATCTGTTCCCAAATCATGTATAAAACATTTGCAGAAACCACTTACTCCTCATGTATTTTTTATGAGTCCGATCCGAAGTTTAAAATATATAAACATAAAAATATCAAGAAGTACTTTAGGGAAAAAAAAAAAAAAGTTATTTCATAAAATATCAGGAGACCAATTTAGAACCTCACCAGAGCTGCTGCCCTCCCTTGCAGCCCTTCCTGGCTGTTCTGCCAGCTTCTCCCAGGAGCAGGGACCCTTCCCAGAGCTTATCCAGCCCCTCCGGCAGGCTCAGCCTTTCACTCTTGAGAAATAAACCCCCAAAATTTGCTTTAATCCAGGGCATAATCTTTTTTGTAATGTGCCAGGACAAAGATGGGAAGTTTTCTTTCCGGAAGAGCAGATTAGGGAGGTTTTGTGCTGGCGAGAGAGGCAAAGTGCAAAACCCAACAGATCCTTCAGCCCAGGCTGGAGCACCCGGGGGAGCGGGGCCGAGCCAGGCCCTCCCTGCTTCCCAACCCCGCTAACGAGGAGGAATTTACAGGCAATCCCAGAGCCGATGATTTATTTTTTCCTTGTCAAGGACGTGCATCCTTGAAGCCTCCTCTCGCCATGGATCATATCAGCTGCTGCCAGAGCTGTGCCGGGTGCTGCTCCATGGGGCTGAATGTCTGCATCCCAAAAGTGTTCCCAGCCTGGATTGGTGCTGGGTGCTGCTCCATGGGGCTGGATGTCTGCATCCCAAAAGTGTTCCCAGCCCGGATTGGTGCTGGGTGCTGCTCCATGGGGCTGGATGTCTGCATCCTGAAGGTGTTCCCAGCCCAAAGAAGTGCCAGATGCTGTGCCATGGGGCTGGGTGTCTGCATCCCAAAAGTGTTCCCAGTCCAAAAAGGTGCCAGGTGCTGCTCCATGGGGCTGGATATCTGCATCCCAAAAGTGTTCCCAGCCCGGATTGGTGCTGGGTCCTGCTCCATGGGGCTGGATGTCTGCATCCCAAAGGTGTTCCCAGCCCTCAGCAGTGCTGGGTGCTGCTCCATGGGGCTGGATGTCCGCATCCCAAAGGTGTTCCCAGCCCAGATTGGTGTTGGATGCTGCTCCATAGGGCTGGATGTCTGCATCCCGAGGGTTTTCCCAGCCCCAGAACCATGCTGGATGCAGGACAATGTGCCCCGTGGGACTGGGTGGCAGCAGCCCAAGGGTGAAGCTTTGGGATGAATCTGCCCACGAGGGTTCTTGCGTTTGGTGCTTGTTCCCAGTCACAGTTAGGGTGGCAGAGAGCTCCATCCCCCTTGGCTCCACACCCTCATTCCCACCAAACCCCTCCAGCCCATCCTGCTGGTGCCACCCCCTGCCCTGGCTCTGCCACAAAATCCAGCCCAGTGTCCCCCACCCTGCTGCTCACCCCCCTCCAGTTCCTCCTGAGCCACCTCAAAACCTCCAAACCCCTCCCCAAACTCTGCTGGTCAGGGCTGCCTCTTGCTGTCAATTCCTGGAAGAATTCCTGGAAAAGTTGCAAATGTTTTTGCCATTTTTCTCCCTGATGAGCTGAGCTGGAGTTAATTGGGGGAGTTGCCTCCTGTATCGGTCACTGTGTTGCATTTGCTGAACACTTTGTGCTTGCTTCCCTCAAAATCATCTCTTTGGTCTCTGTTTTGCCCTTTCCTGTGTTTAACTGGGGAATTAAAGAGCCCAAGCCTCCTGCAGCCCCAGACTTTGCCTGAAGTCCTGGCTGTGGGTCTGAGGGAGCTCCTGGGGCCTGCAGACCTGAGCTGAACCTCTCCAGGGGATGTGCTCTGGAATATTGTCCAGCAAAAATCCCAGACAGGGCCATGCAAAAAGCCTCTCCCTCCCCGTGCCCTCCCTCTTGGAGTGGTTGACTCCCTCCTCAGAAAAGCAGAGTCTTGTTTCATGTCAGGGCAGTTTTCCTGGAAACCCCTGAGACAAAACCTTGCTTTGGTAGGTAAAAATTGCTACTTTTGTTAATTTTGCCTCTAAGCCTTATCAGTTAAATATTGTTTCTTTAAAAATGTATTTAATTTAAACTAAAATGCTGGAAATTTCCTTTCGAGGGCACTTTTTTTTTTTTTCCCCATGCACATGAATATTAATGCCTTTCTCCGAGAGATCTACTTGAAAAAAACAAGAATAAATTAAATACCTACAGATTTTTCTAATTCCTCTTTTTGGTGACATGCCGTCATTACATCAAATTACCGAGATGTGCTCCCATTTTTTTTTTTTTTTTTTTGTGTGTGTGTGTGAAAATTATGGAATATAAAGTATATGTAAATGCAGCAAAAGGCTGTGAAGAAAGAACAGGGACAGGGGAGGCATTAGGTATTCAGCCAGCGTCGTCGTGAGCCAATTAATCAAGCAGTGGCGAGGAAAGATGCAGAAACGATGAGTTCGCCCTTCATGTTGATGAGGCCGGTCCAGGGCAAATGCTGCTGCACCTGAGCTCGTAGTTAGGCATGCAGAAAGGAATCATGGGAATATCTTCACGCCTTTGTCTTTCTCGTGAAGGATGGAAAATGTCAAGCTGTTGTTTGGCTGCATGTGGGAGACTCGCTGAGAATTCACAGTCTGGCGAAGCGGCTTTAACTCTTTGTGGCCAGGCTCTGCCGGCACATCTGCACGGGGTGCGGCGGGGCTGGGGCGGGGAGGGGGCTCTCCACTCTGGGATTCTGGCCTCCCCCCCTCCTCCCGGCTGTGCCCCAGCCAGGGGGTGCAGGGGAAGCCCCCAGCCCACCCTTTGCTCTGCCAGTGCTGTTCCACCCACCTCTGTCCATCCCCATCTTCCCGCTGGATCAGAGGCTCGGGACAGCACCAAAGGCCCTGCCAGTCTCTCCCCTGGTGTGTTCCCCCTTGCCCTAGACATGCACAGAATTTCCAACCCTGCCAAAGCCACAAGTGATGTCAGGTTGGTGCCAGGGGGTGCCAGCCCAATGCCCTGGCTGCTCCATGTCACAGCCAGGTGTCCTCTCCTTGTGCTTTTGGTGCTCCTGGGGTGCTGGCAGAGGTGAGGGGGTGCACAGAGCTGTGGTTGCAGCACTGGGAAAAGAGCCCTGTCCCCAGGGATCTGCCGTGGATGTCCCTGCAATGAGGGATCCCACATCAGCCCCAGGGTAAGGGATGGGATGGAAGAGCTCCATGCACCCTGGCAGTCCCAGCGTGAGGCTGCTCAAACACTCAGCTCCTGGAGCCATTCCCAGCATTTCCCTGCCCTGGATCAGAGCTTTGCACCTTGCAGAGGAAACATCACAGGGATTCAGATGGGAAAACAAGAATTCCTCAGACCTTCATCCACCCTCCTCACCCAGGCAGAGCATTGTGAGCCTCTGATCCTTCTCCTTGCTCCCTTCTGGACTCTGTCCTGGTGGCCCCTGCTCCCAAACCTGGAGCAGCCTCAGCTGCTCCTTGGCACTGCTGAGTTGGTGACAGAAATTGCATCCCGCCCATCACACATGATGCTTTTCCCTCTTCCCTGCAAACCGTTTGCTTTTCCTTTAGCATCATGATATTGTTGGCCTAATTTCAACTTCTGATCTGGAATAAGTCTGAGATCCTTTGCTCCTGTCACACCAGTAATTCCCCAATTATGCTGAGCTCCAGGGGCCGTACTCTGCACCTGGATCCAGCAGATAAATTCTCATTTCTCTCAACTAACTCCAGCATTTTCCAAGACATTTGCCATTCAGATTCTGCTCTCTAATGCATTCAAAGATTGCAAATTTAATAATTATATTTTTTTCCCATCACACAGACCAGATAGTGAATGGCACTGGATACAGAACAGAGCCATCCAGCAGTTCTCATTTCATCCAACCATCCCTGACTAGTCTCTGACTGCACTTTTTCAACTGGTTTTACCCTCACCAAATAGTATTTTCATCTCGACTGTGATTCCTCAGCTTGCTTGTGAGAATGTCATATAAGACGGTGTCAAAAATCTTATTAAAGTCAAGATATGACATTTACTGCTTCTTTTCTATCCAGAAGGCCTATTACCCTGTCGTAGATGAAAATTAGATCGGTTTGCCACGATTTGTTCTTGACAAACCCATGTTGGCTGCTACTCACCCTGTTATCTTCTTGGTGCTTATAAATAGTTTGTTTGATCATTTGTTCCAATATTTTTCTGGGAACTGAAGTTGAACTGACTTAAAGTGATGATAATTTCCCAGCCTCTCCTTCCCCTCTGCAGAGCAGGCAGAGCAGAGCAGCGCTCGGTGCCTCCCGTGCCCACCAGGGACCACCAGGAGCCACATTGGGATTCCCTCCTGCACTTTTCCAGGCCCTGGCATTCATTGCTCCAGCTGCCTGATCTGGGCTTGCCTTTTTTTTAGGTATGGAAAAGCAGATTTACAGCTCCTCACCTTCCCTGCACCACCCTTCCATCTCCCTCCCTTCTCACTCCTCAGCACCAGCTCCTTCCTGTGGTCTCCCCTAGCACAGAGCAGGGAGATTCTCTGTCCTGTGCCTGTGCCTGGCTTGGGGACAGGGACCCTGGGACAGGCACCCCTTGGTCCTGCCTGCCCTCGTGGGGTGGGTGATCAGCACTTGGGTGTGGATCAGCGCTGCCTTTGGGGAATGTTCCTTGGGATCCCCAACACTGCTGGGTTCAAACAGAGCAGGAGGGGATGGATACCGGGGCTGGGGAGAGCACAGGGTCTGCTGAGGGAGGCTGCTCCTTATGTGGAGAAGCCTTTCCTTGTTTTTAATTAAATATAAAGACTATCTTACAGTTATAATTAGTACCAGGTGGCCAAGGATTAAAGGGGCAGCATCAAAGGCTTGCCTGGGAGGCGTGAGGGCCAGGTTTGCTCCATCATAAATCACCGGGAATTCCTGTTCTCTGTAAACTCCTCCTTGTATGAGGGGCTTCCAGTGCTCCAGCCAGAAGCTTTGGGCCTTACAAAATCCTTCTTCTTTTAAAGCAAGGGGAGCAGAAGGACAATATTTAGTGGTCACACATCTGCTGGGATCAAAAGTTTCTCTGAGTGAGTTGGGGGCATCCAGAGAAAGCTCACTGGCGGTGACATCCCACTCTGGCTCTGGGCTGCACAGGATGTTCTCCTCACCAGCCAGGCAGGGCTGCAGGCAGGAATGCAGGCAGGAATGCAGGCAGCAACCAGCAAAAGCAGCAGCAGGAGTTTGTGGTGCCTTGAGATGGGTGATCCAGCCTGGCAGGAGGCAGCTGGGTGTCTCTCCCAATCCCAGGCTGTGATTTCCCTCTCTTTTTAATTTTATTTCCCACCTCATTTGCTTTGCTCTGCTCAGACCCTGCAGAGCCCATCAGAGCTGTGGAGGGAGCTGACAAATCCATCGCCCGTGATGGATCGTGCAGCCTCCTCCCCAGCCAAGCCGGTTGTGCTTGGCCACCCCAGCAGCTCCTGCCTGTGCCCCCTGCCCACTCAGGCAGCCCCAGGAGCCGGCCCCTGGCAGCACCCAGCACTGGAAGGGGCTGTGTCATCCCCACCCTGGGCTGCCATCCCTGGGGACAGCCAGACAAACACACAACGAGCTGTGACACAAATGGTGTTTATAAAATATTGCTCCTCTGGGACCCTCTTGCCGACAGCCATTGGGATGCTACCGGTTGCAATAAAATGGGATTGCTGTGATGCTCCTCATGCAGTGCTGGGCCTGTTCCTGGCAGAGCTGGGCTCCCAGTGAGGAGGCTGAGGGAGAGGCAGCTCTGTTCCCTCCCGTTCCTGGCTGGCATAAGCAGCCTGAGAAACCCTGCATGGCTCTGCCAGACCTTTCAGTGCATACAGAGCAGCCCTGAGCCCTGGCTGTGATGGTGGGATGGAAACGTGAGCTCTGCTCTGGGATCCTGGGGATTCTGGAGTCAGGATGAGACGCAATAACATCATTGTTGGACTTGATCTTAAAAGTCTTTTCCAGCCTTTATCATTTTACAATTCCTGCTGCCTGCACATCCAAACCCTACAGGGAGTTCTCACAAAGGATGGGAACGCTGTCACCGAACTGTGGCTGGGGGAGCCACGTCCTGCCTTGCTGCAGACCCGCCCAGTTTGCTGTGAACAGCCACCTCTGGCACCAAACCCTGGAAGAGGGAAAGCACAGCCACAGCTGTCCAGGGGAACGCCAGGGGAATGGGAATGGGAGCCCCGTCGCCAGGAGCAGCCTGTGCTCCGATTGCGGCATAATTCATTTCACAATGTATAAGAAAAGTTGAGTTATTGGGACATGTGACATTTATTTAGTTACATATCTCCTGTGGGAGGTTTCCGGGGCCATTAATGTAGTGTATTTGCATGGCTAGTTTACATGCCTTTGCTTGTTATTGCTGTCTATATTCCATGCACCTCACACTCAATTTCAATTCAAAGTTTGGCAGTTGAGGTGTCACGACTAAAAAATGGAATGGCCTCCCTCAGAAATGAAATAATTTTGTTGTTCAGTTCCGAGCGATTTTGTAATTTCATGCTTGTGTATGATAATTTTATGCTGTCCTGCTCCACGTAACTCAGCTCTGCCAAGCCCTGACAGGTGATAAATACAATCTTTTCCACCCGGCATGCGACAGGCCGGGATGAGGAGAAGGGGGGAAGGAAAAAAAAAGAGGTGGCGGTTTCCCATCTGAGGTCGCGGCGCAGCCGGAGCTGCCGCAGCCCCGGCCCTTCATCATTTCACGCCTGGATTCCGGCACTCGGCCCCTCAGCTGTGGAGGGGGGACCTGGGGGTCAAGGAAAGTGTCCTGGCGATGGAATGCTGCTGGAGAGGAGCCAGGAGTTGTGTGTGTGTGTGTGTGTACGAGGGGGAAAGTGATGACTTTGGCGTGTCCCCGCGCGAGGGCTCCGGGACGTGGCTGTGATTTAGAGCCCAGCCTCTCTCTAATGGAGTTCAATAGAACCGTAACCTTTTGGAGAAATTATTTTTACAAATCTGTTAAACATTTGAAAGACAGCAATTTCCAATAAAAGAATATGAGTCCTTAACATTTATCACCGGGCTACAGATTTTATAACTGTTACTTCATATTGTTCTTGTAAAAAATGTTTCTCCTCCTGAGAGCAGATGAGTCAAAAGACTATTAAGGAAATGCCAGAGGTACAAGGGGGATCTAATGGGTGCCAATAAAATGAAAGCAGAAGCAAACCATTTAAATTAAATTCAAGTGGTGATGAGAATCATCATTCCAGCGACAAACCTGGAAAGCTAAACACCACTCGGGAGCTGTGCAGCCTCTCTGAGCCACAGCAAATGCCTTGCCTGGCGCCACTGGGATGCAACCTGTGGGATCAGCAGTAGGGCCAAGCCCGGATCCATCCCAGTGCCGGGCAGGAAAGGGCAGTACTGTCAAGCCTTGCTCCATCCTGGTGTCAGACAGGGGTTGGCAGCAGTGCCAAACCCTGCTCTGTCCAGTATCAGGGTGCAGGCAGGGATGGAGCTGGTGGATGCTAAATATCCCTGGTCAGCAGGCAGGAAAACCCATCCCAAATTGGAGACTTTTTGGGGAAGCTACTGAACTGCAGGAGAAGAGCTGCATGAGGGGTTGAAGCTCTCAGAGATATGTTTGCCAGTTCCCTGCTGGAAGGGCTGAGACACCCTTGTAGGAAGAAACCCTTCAGCAGTGGGACACACAGTGCCGTCTCTCCTGGGGTCTTGGCTTGCTCAGGTTGTGTTTTTCCTTATCCCTGCTCTCGTGGTGCTGTATCCCATCCTCACATTCCCATTGCAGGGTTTGTGGGATTTCCTGGGTGCCAGTGGTTGGTGGAGAAAAACACTTCATGTCCAGCTGCTGACAGCGGGAGGGGAGGACAGCTGGGCCAGGGCAGTGCAGCCCCCTCCATCCCTCTCTCCTTCCCTGCATTCCTGCACCCCTGCATCCCTCCCTCCATCCCTCCTGCCTCCCTGCCTGGCCAGTGGCAATCATCCAGCCTGCCCAGGTGTCTTGGCCACCTCCCATCTGCCACCCAGCCCACGCTGGGAATCGCTGCTTGTGTCTTCACCTCAGTCATGGAAAATTACTTCCAGCCCTGAGTCACCACTGAGGGCAGCTACTCTGCCTCTCCTTTTGGAATTTAGGCCATCTAAGGAAAATCCTGGAGAAATGTTGAATTTTTTTGTCTTTGTTTTCTCTTTCATCGTGGGCTGGGGGTCTGTGGGGAAGGTGCTGCGTACCCCAAGGGATTGGGGGGCTCTGCAAGCACCAGCTGGGAGCACCAGGCTGGATTTTGGGGCTGACCCAGCTGGCCAGGTCAAAGCAAGGGGCACAGCCAGAACCTCTCAGCAGCCTCGGTTGGAGTGGAGGGGGAATAGCTCCCTCTCCAAACAAGCTTGGGAGCAGCAGCTGATATTAACTTGGTTAATTATTTCATCCCAAAGCTAATTGGGAAGTATGTTTTTAAAATTTGGGTGTTTTATTTTATGGTTCTTAAAAAGATATTTTGGGGGTTGTGGGGTTTTGAAAATTATTTTCCTTTCACCAGATGTTTTAACATATTTTCCTTTTAATGCAGATGTATGTGCAAAGAGATAAGCCTGTACACAAAAAGGATTTGGTGAGAATCATGGAATCATTTCATTTTGACAAGACCTCTAAGGTCATGGAGTCCAGCTGTTAGTGACAAGAGAATTATTTCTGTTGTCTTTTCATATTCACATCCCTTTCCCTCTGGGATAACCAGAGTGGAAAGGCTGAGAGCTCTTTGAGCAATCCAGAACCAACACCTGGCTTTGGGCTCTGCACACGGGATCCGTTCTTTGGGTGCCTTTTGGAGTTCCCTGTGGAATTTGGACAGTGGCTGAGCCTGGGTGACCCTGTACAGCGCTGCCATCATCCCCACCGCCCCACCAGGTGCCAGCTGGTGCCCGGGAGGGTGACAGGGCACTGTCCCCCCCGTGTCCCTCAGTGTCTGCACTAATGACTCGCAGGAGGGACAAGCGCCTGTCACGCCCCGCGCTCCAGCCCGTGTTGGCTGCAAATACATTTTTCTAAGGACACACATGAGAGAGATTCTGAATCAACATGACTACAGCTCTGTTAACGCGGGTTCCCCTGAACCAGGAGGTCACCTCACGGCGCTGTGCTCACGGGACCACAAACAATGTATTCAGCACTGGCCGCGCATCAGTGTCTGCGCGGGCCGGGCCCTCCGCGGGCGCCACTCCCAGCCTCCATGGAAGCAAACTGGGGGGGTTTACAGATTTCTTATTGCTCTGAGGGTATTAAGGATAGCTGGGAAGTGCCCAGGATAGAAAGGCTGTAAAAATCTCCCTCGTGTCCCTGACAGGAAGCTGCTCGTGGCGCAGCAGTTACAGATCTGTAATGTGCAATTAAAGCTTTCTCAAGGGTTTATTAATATATTGTGCAAGCTCAGCCATTCTCTGCTGGCATCAAGAGCCTTCTGGTGAAGCCCATGCTTGGTCCTCTGTGCATCTCTTAGCTGGGGGTTTATTTCTGTGCTGAAGTCTCAGCTGCTGGGGATGCTCCAAATCTCCTCTGAGGCTGCCCAGCCGAGCCAGCAGCTGTGTGCTGTCACAGCTGGACATCACATGGGACATCACAGGGCACCTCCCAGGCAGGATTTGGGCTCTGGGTTGGGAAGGACTGAGGAGCAGCCAGCAGGGACACTGTCCAGGTCATTGGCACCCCTGTCCCACAGCTGGCAGGTCCCCACACAAGGGGAGAAGTTTTCCAGCAGAGTCCCCTCTGCAGGGACACAGGAATCCTTCCACAGCACTGGTGTGTTTGTGTGTGCTGGAATATTTAGGAGGAAAGAGCTGCCTGCCAAGGATTTGCCTGAGCTGGAGAGATGGCGCGTCCAGACCGGACCTGATCGGAATTGATGAGCCTCTGGAAGTCTCCTCATGCATTTCCCTGGTTCCTAAATAAGGGAACCTCAGAGCTCCAAGCTCCAAGCCATAACTAAGGTTTTCTCCAGACACTCTGCTTCCAGCTCTGCTGAGTGCTGCCATCCAAAATCATCCTGGGCACTCCTCCTCCTTCCCCAGCCCTCACACAGGATTGGGGAAGCCATGGGAAATGGCATTTCCATGGGAAATGGAATTCAGAACATCCAGGGAAGCGTGGTTAGGGTCAGCCCAGGGTGCTCCATCACCCAGCTGTCCTCCACGTGGGCCTCCTTTGCACCTGACAGCACTGAAAACATTTTTCCTCAAAATTTTCACCCACTGCTGCCTTGGGGAGTGTGGCAGTGACCATCGCAGGTCTCTTGGTTGTACTGGGATTAATCCAATGGGAGCTCAGGATCCACAGACACCAAACCCATTTAGCCAGCTGGGAATGAGCCTTTTCTCCCACAGCATGAAAATTCCGGGCATTTCTTCTGGGGCCGGGGCTGTTGGCTCTGACTGACCACAGGAGGCTGCTCTGGAGTAAGAGGGAATTTTTCACTTGGGAAAGGGTTTGTCAGTCCCACGTGTGTGTGTGAGGGGCTCTCCCACTGCTCCCAGCTCCCTCCTGGTGTCCCAGCCAGGAATGGCCCATGTCACACTCCTGTGCCCAGCTGGGCGAGGACAGAAGCTCCCTGAGGTTGCTTTTTGGGGGCATTTCAGTCACAGCAGCAATCCCAGATGTGTGGGGGCTCATCCCCTTCCTGGGCTTCCCAAATTAACTCCATATGTAACGCTGCTCTGAACGGAACAATAAATTAGGGTTGATTGTTTTTTGGTGGTGGTTTTTTTTTTTGTTGCATATTTTTGCATGTCGCATATTTAATGCCTCTCTGAAAATATAAATAAAACATTCGTAACCATTAGAAATCCTTAGAATCTGGGAAGCGCCGAAGAATTTATTTGTTTGCTGGAGGATCATACATATTGTATTAAAACTATATAAAGGGTTTAATAAAATGGCAAAAATAAAGCAAGAGCGAAGGCTCTCAATCTGCGCTGAGAGGAGGGAAGTGATCTTTCTTTGATGCCTATTAAATGTTCCAGCAGATGAAACCCTATATTCTGCCAGGAAATGAGTTTGCCACGAGCCGATTGGGCGCTGTCGTGTGTGCTCGACTCTACCACTGTCATTCCTCTTCCTCGAGCAGCAATACATTACCCCGCCTCCATTTTTCATTCCTCACTGCCCGAAATGCAAATTTCCTCTCTGTTGTTTATATTAGGTTTTCAAATATATGGAAATCCAGATATCTGGAGGAAAATGTCAGGGCCAGGAATACTCGTGATCTGTCTTTTCCCCCAGCCTGACACTTCTCTCCATCGGTTATGTGAGAGCCTGTGAGGAGCATTCAGGGGTGCTGAGGGGGTGCTGAGTGCTGGGGGGTCACTGTTTGCATGGCTTTGTCACCTCTGTGAAGCTGAACATGTGGCCTGGGGAGCAAAAGGGACGCAGGGATGAGCAAAGTGGGGGTGGCTGAGCAGGAGCTGGGGAGAGGGGTGGGCTCTGCCTGGGGCCCAGCACCCGGCTGGGCACTGCCTGGTCAGGATGGACACGCAGGCAGTGCTGACTGGAAAGGGCTCCCAAGCACGCTGTCCTCACAGCCTGGGTCTGCTGGGGTTGGGAGAGGGGCTGGGTGCCCTGGGGATCAGAAATGAGCTCCCACATCACTGCTGCTGTCACTGGAGGAGGGAGGTGTCAGCAGGCACCAGGTGGGAGTGGATCCTGCAGCTTCAGGAGGAGTTTATGGCCAGATCAGGCTGAGCTGCTGCAGCTCCCCTCATGTTTCTCATGACAGAGGTGTGCAGATAATCTAAATTAGGGCAGATGTGGCCTTGCAGAGCAGAGAGCACCAGGGCTGTAAACTCAGGGGTGTTTGTGAACTGCTCATCTCACCCCCACTGACCCTGCTACACCTTTGCCATGGTGGTCCAGCCCTTAGGGCTTGTGTCTGTGCTGGTTTATACTGGGCAGACCCAGATCTCAGCCCAGTTTCAGGCCACAGCCTCTCAAATCCCTCCAGTTCCAATCTCCCAGTGCTCAGCGTGGCAGCTCCCAGTGCTCAGCCCGTGCTGGTGGCACAGCTGTGGTTGGGGGTCAGATGGGACCAATCCCTGTCACCAGGCACTGTGCCATGCTCTGCCAGCCCAGAGGAAGCAGTGGGGGCGTGAGGGGAAGGGACAAACTTCCACGTGGGCACAAACTGTGACTGACACACTGATAACGAATGCGGGTTGCATCCATTGCTCCTCCATGAGTAAGAGCTATTTTAGGCTCTCTGGCAGCTTGAGAGGATGATCTGAAGGCAAAAATCACTGTCTCCCAGTGCTGGAGAGAGCCTGATGTGCCTCATATGGTGTCACCACAATTCCTCCAGCAGCTCCGAGGAGGTTGGACATGCAGGGAACCGTTGCTGGAGTCAGCACAACGTTTGTTCCTGGGTTGTTCCTCCACACGGGGACTCGAGGAGCTGAGGGAACAAAGTGTAACAGCAAATCCCCTATTAATAGGGCTTCATGTTCCCATTTCTGAATGAGTGTGTGAGACCTGCCCACGCCAAAGGATCCTGCATGTGGTTGTCATTGCTCCCGGCACGGCGCTCATCCCGCAGGCCCATGCAGTGAAACCAGCCCCAGACAGCCCTGATTTCGGAATTTTGGGACTTGTTGGACGCCTCTGAGCACAGTCTCTGCCTTCTCCATCAGCCCAGCTGCAGCACTCAAACGTATTTGCAAAGAGAACCATGAAAGGTTGCAAACACAATCACACTGAAAGCTGTGTCAGAATAATTGTACACACAGAGAAATCTTTTCATCTGCTCACTCAGCTCTGCACGAGCACTCCTCCAGCACAGAGCAGCAAAGAGGTCACACAGCCTCAACACACACAAAGGCCACGGTCCTTTCACCTGGATGTTTTAACACCCAGCAGAAAACAATATTTCTGAAGTCACGGGAGAAACTCCAGGGTTAAGTAACAAACAAGCAAGAAAAGCCACCCTCCTCTGCTGAGCACAGTCATTCACCCCATCCCAAACACACACAGAGAAGGATATGAAGCACATCAGGCTCTCTCCAGCACTGGGAGACAGTGATTTTTGCCTTTAGCTCCTGCACCCAGAGCACACAGCAGGGATGGCCCTGCCAGGCCCTGCCTGTCCCTACCACAGGCTGGGGACCCTGGGGCTTTGCACGGGGACTTCGCACAGGGATTTTCTCGGGAATTTGCAAAGGGGATTTTGCACAGGAGCTGGCTCTGCTTGGACCCCCTCTGCCACACCACCGTGCCTGGAGGTGTTGGGTGACACCACAGACACACAGGGAGCACCCCAGGCACAGCACTTCTGAAACCAGCCCACACCCCTGTGGTTCTGTAATTTAATAAACCAAATTGCCTTTACCAATTTTTTTTTTCTTTGAGTGTCCATCAGAAAGAACGCCTGGCAAAGGGAGATCAGATCCAAGGGAATTTTGGGGGAACAGGGCTTGCATCCTCCATCACCTCAGCTGGAGACGCTGGCATTTCCCAGAGAGCAGAGTTAATATTCTCTGTGCCTGCAGCAGCAGCAGCTCCAGCCCTCTCCTCCCCAGCTCCCCCTTCCCAGGCTGAATGTTTTGGCAGACTTCTTGTTCCAAACCAGTGGACCTTGTAACGCCTCGGAATGCATAATCCAAACCTCCCTGCCTAGGAGAGGCAGGAGTTGGGACAAAGCAGCGTGCACCTTCTATCCTTTCGTTACCATTTCAAGCTGTCTGGAAGGGAAAAGTGGTTTTCTCTATGTTCTCATTTTCTTCCTGCCCTGGCCTGCCCCACCGAGTCCCTCAGAGCCACATGGGCCTCGAGGAGCTCCGGGGCTGCATTCCCTGCTGGGAATGAGCCAGCTCTGCACCCAGGAGCATCAAAGAACATCTTCCCCTGGTGTTCCATGACTTGTGATCCCTGCTAAAAGGCAGCTCCAGCTTTTTGAGGAGCTCAGAGCTGCTCCAAGGCCACACAAGAGCGAAGGGAACAGTCAGGAGTCTGTGACAGGAGAGCATTTCCACTCTTGTCTGCCAGGACAGGTGAGCCCAGGTGAGTGCTTTGCCTGCTCTGCTGCCTCTGAAGACACAGAAACAGCTACTGCAGGTCCTGCTTTCCTCTGAGCTATAAAATGATCACCGTTTAAAACTGAAAAACTTTGAGAAAAAGAATCCCTTCGGCTGTGGTGAGATCCTGAGCACAAAGAGCAGATCCCTCACAGCAGAAGCTGTCACACACTGTCACCGAGGGCAGAAAGCACTGCCGACCCCAGCACGGGCAGTTTTAGGCTGATAGCAATTTGCAATGGGTTTATTTCACCAGAATGAATTAATACAGGAAAATAATTTGCAGATTACAACAATTCCTTCAGCAATGTATGACTCAGAGCCAGGCACACAGCCAGCACTCAGACTCAAATTATTTGCAGCACCGCGCTCTGGCAAGGTCTGGTTTGAAGCAAATCCTAATGAGATGCACGACTTCATTCTGGGCCACGTGAACACGAGAACCTGAACCTCATCCTGATAAACCACTGCCCTTGACAGCCCAAATTTCCAGTGCAATTGGGGTTCACTTCCTGCAGGTGAAGTATTTTGGTCACCAGAGCCTGGGCTGTCCCTGCAGGCTCTTCACAGCCCCCAGGACCTGGGCAAGGGTGTCAGGTTTGCCCCTCAGTTCATTGCAGCTGCAGGTGATGCATCAGAGTGAAGGCTCTCCACTGATGATCCGTACAAACAGGCCATCCATCATTAGTGAAGGTCAAGTTGCAGATGAATTTCATTATTTTACCATCACGTGCTTCCCCCCCTTGCCCTTGGTTGGGTCCCCAGCAGAAGGTGAAGCTCTCAGGAGGTGTTCCCAGCTCCCTGGAGCTTGCTGCTCTCACTGGAATAAGCAGTGGTGGAGCACAAAGCGTCACGGGTGGCTCTTCATCCCTTCAGAGGTTGATGGAAATAAATCCCAAAGGAATGTGCCAGCTTTGTAGGTGGAACCTGAACTCCTTGGTTCTGCAAACACCTCTTGAAGCAGAGAGAAAAACTCTTTTAGTTCACAAGAGCCTGTGGTGGATGAAGATTCCAGGTCTGCTTGTAAGCTCTCCCACAGGTGGCTCCTGCTCAATGGCTCTGGTGACCAATCCAGCCCCCAATTCAGCCTCAGCTTGGAGTACCTGAGTAACACAGGTTCCCGTGGTCCAGGAAGCAGGAGACCAACCTAACTCAAGATCTCTCTAACTCACAGATGTCTCTGAACCTGTTGTTTCCTTTTAGCCACCAGCAAGGGCTGAAAATTGGGGCCCAGCTGGATCATGAAGGTGCTAAAGCTGGAAGAACAGCGGAGTGAGGGAAGGAGACAGCCAGGCACAAACCCAGCATAGGCTGAGCTGTGCTAGGGAGAGCCAGGAAAAGTCAGGGTGTGTGTTTAGGTGACTCTTTGTGTTTCACCTACTTCAGCTCTGTCCTACAGGGACGAGTGTTTAGCCAGGCTGGCGTGGAAGCCCAACTTCAGGAAGGAAAGAGTTGTCCTGGGTCTCTTCAGCTCCACTTCCCAGCCTGGAGTCTCAGCACACCTTGAGCCTGTGCAGTGTGGGAATAAAACCTCCTCCCCTGAGCACAGGATGTGTTCCTTTTTTCTGTCACAGGACAAACCAGAAGAGAAGAGCTCCTGCCTGGCTGTGCCTCGCAGAGGCGCCGTGTCTGAGCGCGCCGGGGTGATCGGAGGTGTCATGTGCGCATCATTTAAATTAACGTTGCTAAAACAACAATGCTATTTTTAATATTTAAAGAGCCCCTTTGAAGAGCAGGAGAATCTGTCACCTTTCCTGGTGGATTTGAATCCTGTGTTCTGAGGGTTTTTCTTCTCTGATTAAAGCAGTTGCCTGCATGAGGAACAGCTACACATGATGTGCTGGGAGGGGGTGTGGGACTGAGGCGCGTCCTGGGGAGCAGCTCCTGTTGTAGGATGGATTTTCTGGGTTTTCTTTGTGGAGCTCCCACCCTGGTGTGTTCCTGGTGCCAGAGGCAGGGGACAGCTGGCCAGGCAGTGAATTCCTGGGTTCCTGTCCCTGCTGGGATGGTGACAGTGGGTTTGGAGCATCCCAGGCTTGTGGCACCACAAGTGGCCTCAGTCTTGGGTTTTGGTTTGATGGGCAGAAACTTCCTTCCCCCCTCTGTCCACCCTCCAGAGTCTCTCTAGGCATTCAAACCTGATGGGACCTGAGTCTAACCCTGACCCAAAAGACTCCTCATCCCCTGGAAAGGTTTTTTGGGGTTTTTTTGTTTGTTTATTTTGGGGTTTTTTTTGGGGGGGGGTGGGGTTTGGGACTTTTAGGGATTTTTTTGGGTGTTTTTGTTTTGGTTGTTTGTTTGTTTGGGGGTTTTGGGTTTTTGTTGTTGTTTTTGAGGTTTTTGGGGGTTTTTTTTGTGCAAAACCCACATGGTTCATCCAAGAGAGGTCAGGCTGGTGTTGAGGGTGGGCAAACCCCTTCACCTGCCCTGCAGGTGTCACCACTGCTGTTGTGGGAGCACAAGGCTTGGCCTGCCCACCCTGCTGGGTGCTCCTGCTGAGCTGCACCACCTGCAGATGTTTCTGCCGAGTTTTGCTCTGCTTTCTTTTGGGCCAGGCCTGCAATTGGTCAACGGGGTTCTGATTTCTGATCTCCTCCTGGTGGTCTTGTGTTTTGGACAGCCATAAATATTCTGCAAATGCAGCAGGTTCTCCCTGTCTCCCAAAATGAGGTCAGCTGGGACATGGAGCAGCACCTGACTCACGTTTCCCTGCAGCCCCTGCACAGGGGACAAGAAGAAGGAGAAGGTTCTGCCTTCTCCTGCCTGCTGACATTGGATCAGAGGAGCTCCTGTCCATGTGTCCAGCTGCTTTTCCCCCTCCCCAGATTCCCAGGACCCTGACAAGGTTTGCTGAGATCCAGGAGTGGGAGCTGCCTGCTGAGCTCCTGTGGTGAGCAGGAGCTGGGATCCAGACTCAGCCTCTACCCTGAGCTCCCAGGGCCCTTCCTCTGCTGGAAATGCATCTTCCCAAGTGGAATGCTGGGAAGTGGAGGAGAAGGGCCCATTGTCAGCGTGGCCAGGGCAGGGAGAAGAAAATAATGTTATTGGAGGGAAGAACTATTAGGATTCTGCAGCTCCGAAAAATACATAAGTCTGAAATAAGACTAATGAGATCTTTACCGGTGCGGTTGGGTTGCATCAATGACCCTTCGGAGGATACAATTGCCAAAAGCTTTCACTGTGATTACCACGCTAATGGTCGGCAGTGACATCACTTCAGCCCGAATGCGATGCTTGTTTTGGATGCGTTTCAGGATTGGGGCTTCTCCGCGGCTGAGGCCCATCAACCTTATTGCCTGCGCTCGGCTGACCATCCCTCTCCGCTGCCTCCTGGGCTGCTGGCTCCCCTCCAGCCCGGCCCCGGTGTCCAGCATTCCTCTGCTTTTTAAGGTGCTTTTGGGACCGCCAGCTGAGGACGGCAATTTGTCAGCACCGCTGGGCTGGGAATCGGTGGAGTGGGAAGCTGGGGGAGAGCCACACACCCCGTTTTATTCCTCAGGCATCCTTAAAAGGCTTTTTCTAAACACTGATTTACACTCTGCTGGCATGGCCCCGAGCACACCTGCACCTCGTAACCTTTGGACAATCCCCGCTCCCGGCGCGCATCTCACCGCCGGTGGGGACAGGCTGATCCCGATCTTCCCCGGCGCCTCTGGGCTTACAGGAACATTTTAATTAACCTCATTATCCGGGATCATTTCAGCACTCACACAGACAGGGTTTTACTGCTCCGAGGAGAGCTCTGGCTCCCAGGGGCAGCTGGAGCCGGAGGGGCCGAATTTTTGTTTCTGCAAGGCTCCGGGGTGGGCGATGCCGGGGCTGGGAGGGACTGGAGATGCCCAGAGGTGGGGGCTCATGCCAGCCCCTCCGCTGACCCAGCCACCCCTGGGTGCTCCTGGAGGAGGGATCTGAAGGAGAGGGAGCCACAGGAACCGGTTCCCCGTCGGTGCTGCTCTGCCGGGTGCTTTTCCCCCGGGATGCGGCCGGAGGTGCCTGCGGGGTGTGCCCGGCTCCCTCTGCTCCTCCCGGCACCAGCTGAGGACGGATTGACAGCGGCTTGTTAAACCTGACAGAGCATCACCTCTAAGGAGTGGGAGAAAGCAGGGCTTTTAATTAAAAAGAAAAAAAAAAGGAAAACAAAGAAAGGCAAGTCATGATTTCTGCCTTTCCTGTTCAGCTCCTCTGGAAACAGCGTTTAAAAACATCAAATTGATAGTCCTGTCAGCTGTACCCATGGGCTACTGCTCCCTGCCCAGCCCTCCCACCGGGCTCTGCCTTTGAAGGCGAAGGCACCGCTGTGTGACTGTCCTCGGGGACATTCATTTTCCCTCCTACAGCCTCGCTGGTTGTCACCAGCAAATATCCAGCCAGGCTCCCATCGTCCCGCTGCTCCCAGCAGCGTCCTGATCCAGGTACCAGGTACCCAGGCTGGCAGGTGGCTCCGTGCAGCACCTGGAGCACCCCTGGGGGTCACAGGGAGACCAGAGCAGAGTGTCCAGGATGCCAAGGGGGGTTTCCATTTGCTGCCTGTGATTCCCTGACAGGTATGTGGAGTTTCTTCCTCGTGGGGCTCCTTCTGCCCCCAAAGCAGGGGAACTGGGGTGGGCAGTGCTGTCTCAGGGGAAGGCACCTGCAGCAGCAGCCACAAACCTCTGGTCCCCAGCAGAAAGGAGCTGTGGGAGCAGTAATTAAAAGAGCTACTTCTTTCCTTCTGTGGAAGCCCAGCTGCCAAGGGCTGCTCTGTGCCCAGTTCATTCTGATCCTGCCTGCTTCCACAGGGCCTCCAACACTGCCAGCAGTGGGAGGGAGGGGGGTCAGCTCTGCACAGGGAGTGGGGGCTCTTCCTGCTGATATTGACTGTGAAAACACCTTTTCACTCTTTCCTCAGTTCTTCCCAGATCTGGAACAGGAAAATCTCCACTATTTGTTAGGTTTTTTTCCTTAGAAAACCTTCTTCTTAAAAATAAGAAAAAAACCTCTCAGCATAAACTACCTTGAAAGGTTTACAAGCAAAATTGCCCTTTGGAAAAGGCCCTGAGCAGCATCTCCGAGGGTCTGACCACGGCAGGAACCCCTGGCTGTGCCTCCCTAAACCTCATCCTAAGGAGAGTTACACCCACACAGTGAGATCCCAGCTCTGGGGCATCACATCCCTGCTCTCCTTCAGCCTCCCGACCCCGCCGTGCTCTGTCCCCTGCTCTGTCCCTGGTGTCACCAACCTTGTGGCCTCATTTGCAGCCCCCTAACGAGGCTCGGTGTTCCCCAGGCTCTGCTGGAGCAGGGCAGCGTCGGCGCCGGCTCAAGGTCTGTTCCTGCTTGAGCGATCAACATCATTTCCATACTATAATTACATTGCCCAATCCTCTCCTGATTTTACTGCTATCTTGTAAGGCGTCCCGGTTGTGAGTAATTTAAAGCTGTATGAGATGTCAGGCTCTGTGAAACAATCACCCCTCAAAGAAATATGGGCTGAGATAATAATTGATAAGTCCCATTAGGCAGCGGGGCCCACGTTTCCCGCTCGGCCTCCTCCGCCGCGGCCTTGCTCGTTCCCTCGGTGCCACCTTGGCTGCTCGGCGTCTTTGGGAGCTGAGGGGAGATTTTTGGGGTGGAGGAGCTGGGGGAGAGGGTGTTTCTCACCCTTGGAGAGGTTCAGCCCCCTCAGATCCAGGGTTCCAATATTTCAGCCTGATTTACAGGTGCGTTTGCACAGAAGGCGCGGCAGGAGTGTTGGTTACCACCTGCAGCGGCTCTGTGGGTTTGTCTTGGTGGTTTCTGCCCATATTTATCAGCAATCAGTTTGTTTTATTTCTACCCCTGGTCTGTGTTTTTTAACACCTTGCCTCCAGATTTTTAATGTACAAACTCCCTTTAAGCTTCTAAATTTTTAATTAAAGAATAGAGTGTAAACTTAACTTGGTGTTGTCTGCAGCCAGGAGAGTTCTTACCCGTGAGCGATGAATTATGCGGGTGTGAGGGAAGGGCTGGCTGGTTTTGATGTGCTATTTCCTAATTGCATAAACTACTGCACTCCCAAATCAGGCAAGCATTATTTTACACATTCAGTAGCCTTTAAAAAAGAGTGACAGCTAATTTGTCAACAAAACAAAAACAAAAAAACCCATTTGACAACAAAAACAAAAAAACCCAAAACCCAAGACAAAAAAACAATTCCAACAGGAATTTTTAAAAGTTGTCAAAACTCAGGAGTTGTCTGCAGCAAAGGTGAGGAGTTCAGGACAGGAAAATCTTTCTGGAAAAGAGATTTCTTTTCCCTTTCCATTTAGGAAGAGATACCAAAAGTTGAAAGACGTGGCCATGGAGGACTTAGTTTGGGGAGGGGTTTTACCTTCGGGACAGGTTTGAGCTCTGTGGTCAAGAGAGACCCTCAGCTGTGAGATCTGAGACACAAAACAAAGCATTCAATAATCTGGGGGTGACTTTTGGGGTGAAACTGGGAGCTCTTCATGTCGACTTTGACCTATCTGGAAAAGAAGGTGCTTTCCCAGGAGGGAGTTCAGTATTGGAAATCTTTTATTTCTCCCCCAGACTGAGCTCTCAGAGATGGAAATCTGTATTTCCCAGAATGGAAATCCTGGAGAAACGTTCCAATTCATAAACACTGAAACAACCTTATTAGAATGACACAATCTGACAGCTGTTAAAGCATTATAATAAACCAGAGGAAATAAAGAAATATCCCGCAATTCATTACTATCTTTGAAATGTTTAAGAGAGTGAAGAAAGTCAAAATGGATCGGTTTTGATCTTGGATTATTTCATTGAAAAACTCCTCAAGCTGAGGCAGTCCCATGGGGTGTTTTGATGTGGATGTAAAAGTGCTTTTGCAGGAAACATCTGGCGTTGGAGGGATTCGATGGTTTCTCCCAAAAACCCCCTGAGATCCTGTTGGCCAACAGGGCCCAGCCACCAGCCCTGGTGCTGATGGAATCACACAGAATTACAGAATATTTGAGGTTGGGAAAGACCTTTAATATCATTAAGTCCAACTTTAAATCCCAATTTGTTTATCCTAATGGAATTTCAATTAGAAATTCCCATCAAAGTCCATCAGGTCAGTCCCACTGATGCCAACAACTTCTCTGGAGATGGTTTGAAATCCTGCATTTAAAAACGATGTGCAATTCCCCCAGCAAAGCCACCAGGTACAAACAGGGGCCGTCCCTGTGCTGGTGAAGCTCCACTTGGGAGCTGCAGCGACAAAACAAAAATGCAAATGTTTATCTCGCCTTCTCTTTCAGGCTTGAGTGCTGGTGAAAGCAGCTTTACAAATTCCAAATCCATTGCCTCCCTGGAGAAATCCCGGCACTGTTTTGTAAGCAAAAGTAAAAGTCCTTGCCACACAGCTGCTGTGGAAGTTTTGACAAGAAAGCGACTGCTTTTCAAACACCTGGGTGGGAGCATCGATCGGGAATCATTCCCTGTTTGCCGAGGACAGGCTCTGGCAGCATTCCCTGCTGGAATAACAGGAGGCATCTGGCATTAAACTCTCTCCTCTCACCACCTGAACTTGGGCTGCTGATGCCATTCCCACCAGGTCACTTGTGGGATGGGATGTGCAGTAGCCGTGGAGCAGCCAGCCTCAGAGCCATGGCCAGAGAAAATGCCCATCTCTCTGGGCTGAATAACAATAATCATAATCATACATTTATATTATATCTGTAATAGATTATTATATTATTATGTTAAATAAAATTATTGTAATCTTCTCCTTTGGTTTCTGCCTAAGCCCCCGCTGTCACCAAGCTCCTTGCTGCAGAAGAACTGAAACTGGAGAGACCAAAAGAGGCTGTAATTTGATATTTTATAAACTGGAATTTGTTCATTTGGGAGCTGTGTGCCCCAAGCTGAGGGATGGAAGTGGGGCTGTGGAGCTGAGCCCAAGGGTGAGCCCAGCACTCCAGAGCTTTGCTGGGAGAGTGACTCTCACTTGGCTTTGCCTGTTCCAGGTGTGCTGCCTTCCCTTACAAATCATCTCTCCTACCCCTTTCTCCCTCCACCTTGTTGTTGTAAATTTGCTGCTATTAATTAATTTATAATTAAGTTCCGTACAGCAGCCGCTCGCTCCGAGAGAGACGATTTCAGATAATCTCCATTTGTCAAAATATGTCTGTCTGTGCTCAAAGCCACGAGGAAAACACGAGGAGCTCCAGGGGGTGAGATGGGGAACAGAGACAGAGGAGCAGCTCAGCCTAGGAACAAAAAGAGAGGGAAAGCAAAATTCTGGATTTGGCAGTGCCCAACATCCTCCTTCTTCCCTGACTCCAGCGCTCCAGACAGACAGAGCACGGGGCTGCCGTGCCCTCCAAAGCCTGGTGGAGCTGGAGCTTGAGCACAGCTGAATTAAACACTAACTAATCCCTGCAGGAAGTGTGGAAAGTCATATTTAATCCGTGCCAGCCCATAACCCGTTTGTGGTCTAATTGCTGCCCACTAAACAAGCAATAGATATCCAATTATGGAGCGTGTTCCCATTGTCCCATATCCTGCCGTAGCTCAGAGGCTCAGGGAAGCATTTAACTGGTAATAAACAAGGTGCAGGGTTTAATTTGAAAGGTTATTGCAATTTCATATGAGTGAGTGGTGAGGAGCATTTGCAGGGGGAGTTGCAGGAGCCCTTCTCACGTGTGTGGCAGCCTGGGGCAGGCGAGGTGAGTCCTGGCTGGGTTGCTGTAATATGGGAATTAGGGAGGAATATGGGAGCTGAAAAATAAATAGGAATATGGGAGCTGAAAAAGAGACCCAGGCAGTCAGGAAAAAACCCTGGCTGTTATTGTGGACAGCTCATGGAAAACTTCTGTGCAATGAGTGGGAACTGAGGAGACAGCAACAGGTCAGGGTGTGCAGGGAATGCAGGAGAAAATAGTGCTGGAAATATCCCAGCAGCCTGGAGCTGAGCCTGGCCCGGCAGGGTCTACTGCCCTGATCCCCATGGAGAACAGGCAGAGCAGAACTGCAGGATTGGGGATGGGCAGGGATGAAGGGCTGGAAGAACTTCTCCTTAAGGAGATCCTGGCTGGGCTGTGGCAGGGCAGGACAGCACCACTGAGATGGGGTGGTGAGATGGGGAAGGGCTGCAGAGCCAAAAATGAAAGGGCTGCTCTAGGAGAGGTGGAGAATGAAAAGCAAGCCTTCCTTCCTTCCTTCCTTCCTTCCTTCCTTCCTTCCTTCCTTCCTTCCTTCCTTCCTTCCTTCCTTCCTTCCTTCCTTCCTTCCTTCCTTCCTTCCTTCCTTCCTTCCTTCCTTCCTTCCTTCCTTCCTTCCTTCCTTCCTTCCTTCCTTCCTTCCTTCCTTCCTTCCTTCCTTCCTTCCTTCCTTCCTTCCTTCCTTCCTTCCTTCCTTCCTTCCTTCCTTCCTTCCTTCCTTCCTTCCTTCCTTCCTTCCTTCCTTCCTTCCTTCCTTCCTTCCTTCCTTCCTTCCTTCCTTCCTTCCTTCCTTCCTTCCTTCCTTCCTTCCTTCCTTCCTTCCTTCCTTCCTTCCTTCCTTCCTTCCTTCCTTCCTTCCTTCCTTCCTTCCTTCCTTCCTTCCTTCCTTCCTTCCTTCCTTCCTTCCTTCCTTCCTTCCTTCCTTCCTTCCTTCCTTCCTTCCTTCCTTCCTTCCTTCCTTCCTTCCTTCCTTCCTTCCTTCCTTCCTTCCTTCCTTCCTTCCTTCCTTCCTTCCTTCCTTCCTTCCTTCCTTCCTTCCTTCCTTCCTTCCTTCCTTCCTTCCTTCCTTCCTTCCTTCCCCTGCCACCATGCCAGCATTTTCTCTTCCAGGGAGCAGCAGGAGCAAGGAAAAACAAACAAGCCTAACGAAGTGCTTTGGCAATTATACAGACAAACAAATCACTTTCCCAAATTGCTTCTTTGGGGAATTACAGCTCCTGGAAATGAAACACAAACAGATTATTAAAAAAGAGCTTCCCGTTGGGAGAGAAGCAGTATTTACCAGAGAAGATGTGCCTAGCTGGACCTCTAATTGCTGTTCATTAGCTCATATTGATTTAATTAGTTGCTGCACTCAGGTCTAAATTGCCTGCTGGCCTCAGCAGGGATTTAGGAGCTGGGGCACATCCCTGACCTGCTGGGCAGTGGTGGAATGGGGTCCCCTCTGCCACAGTGGGGACACAGCCGAGGAGTGGGGAACCCTCTGCCATGGCAGGGATCCCCTCTGCCACAGTGGGGACACAGTGGGCAGGGCAGGGGTCCCTTCTGCCACGGCAGGGACATGGCAGAGGATTGGGGTCCCCTCTGCCATGGCAGGGGTGGGCAGGGACAGCGGCACATCCTTGTGGGTTGGTTGCTCCTTCCACGGAGCCTCCGGCATCATCGGAGCGCTAATTAACTGAAGCAATTAGGGAGGGTGTCTTCATAACACAGAATGAAAGAGTCTGAAGGCGTGGTGAGATCCATCACTGGCTGGCTGTGGGAGTGGGAGGTGGAGGGAAAGCCGGGGCTCAGTGTGAGGCTGTGGGGTCACAGGCAGTTCTGGGGACACAGCCCTGTCCTCTGCTTTGGGACATGCTGGGAATGCACAGCCCAGCCCTGGGCTCGCAGCCCCAGGCACTGCCCAAACCAGAACCTGAGGACTGTTAACCTCCCTGATTAGCAACCTTTGGGGAGTGGCTGTTTGGCAGATCCCTGCTTTCTAATTGCGGGTGATTAATGGGGAGCTGCAGTTCTGCTCAGAAATATCTGCAATTCCCTCTTTAAGGAAATCCTGGCTGGGCAGGACGCTGGGGCTTGCACCCTCAGCCAGCACTGAGCCCAGGACCGGTGCTCCTGCCACAGAACACATTCCCTGGATGGAGGTGCAGCAGCAGGCAAAGCTGGAATCCAAGGAATCCCACCAAAAGCTCCTTCCCACACACAGAGGCAATTCTGCCTTATCCCAGCCATCATTCCTGCAGGTTTTATTCCTACAGCAAAGAGCCAGGGACTCACAGAACCGTGGGAGCTGAAGGAAGAGGCCCAAGGGCAGAGGGGGAGGATGCACTGTGAGCCATTCTCGTGCCTTGCAGTGGGATTGAAGGGAGAATTGGATCAGAGGACCTGGAGGTGCAGCCGCTGTTAAAAATGATCCTTTGTGCATCAAATCAGTATTCCAGGGGCTGCTCCAGATTCAATACATCAAAGGTTGAAGGATCATACAACCCTATTAGCTCCAAACTTTAATTTCCCTTCGGGGCTGGTGTGTTACAATGCAACTACAGCAGCAATTACAACTTTTCCTTCACTGACAACTTGTTTAGATCAATAATGTCCTCAGCATCTTGAATCGAGATGGGCTCCATCAGCTGGACAAGGAAAACAGCCAGAGCCCACAGTTCTCCCCCGTGACTCCCTGGCCAGGAGTGCTCCCCTGCCCAGTCTGGATTCCTGTGCCCTGGCAGGCTCAGGGACCTGCAGGATTTTGCAAAGTTTGCCCCTCTCCCCCTCTCCTCACCCAGCTGAAGATCCCCAGGCTTTCTGCTTTTCCTCCATGAGCTCTATGGAGGAAAAGCAGATGCCACTGATGCCACTTACTGATGCCACGACCTTCCAGCTGCCCCTCTGGAGCTCTGGGGATCAGGATTCCACAGAGCATCTGTGATGCCGTGCCAGGGCACTGTGTCTCACAGCACTGACACACCCAGGGCATTGTCACAGACCTCACGGGGACATGGCTCAGTGCTGGACACACACAGCCCCTGGCCAGGGTCCTGCATCCCTCCCACAGCTCTGGGATGAGTTTTGCCTTCACCCCAACATTTCCATGCCATCCTCAGACAAGGGAGGGGAATTTGGAGCCCTCCTCCCTGTACTTTGACACAACTGTGACAGCCCCCGAGACACTCACCAGGGCAAGGAGCGGCGATTTGGTTCTGATCAACACCTGTAACACCAAACCTGCTGACACAGTGCCCTCCCTGGGGCACGGTGCCCGTGTGCCAGCCCAGGATTGCATTCCTGACCGCTGGAACATCGCCTGAGCTGCTGTTCCCCCGCGCCGTGGCACGGAGCCAGAGAGCACGGAGGAGGAGCAATAAATCTCCCCGCTGAACGAGAGCTGACTTGGGAATTGGAAAGGAGAAAATCCCAACAGGAGTGAGTGTGGTCTCGGGCTCTGAGACAGATGGGCTGGCAGAGCCATAAAGAAAGGGGTGTTGAGCTCGTGGGCGGACTGGGAGGCCGTAATTGCAGCTCCTCAGTGAGGGACAGCACGGCTGATCCCTGGAAGGCTGGATGCCTCCCTCTGGGCAGGTGAGGATGGTGATTTAACACAGATGTGTAGGACTTTTTAATGCAGCAGATGAGCTGAAACCATTAGAAATGCCCACGGTTTTTTGCTGGCACAAACTGGGGCTGGCGTGCCAGCAAAGGCGAGGATTGCTCCGGGCTCTGAGTGGGAGCTGGGAGCTGGCAGGCTGCACATCAAGTTTATAAACCAGCAGAGAATGAACCATTTTGCAGAGCATTAGAGGCCAGGGAGATGGCCTTGAAAGCCCCAGAGCGTGATGGATTGGCTCCGTGTCCCTCGCCTTGGTACAGGCTATTCCTCCCAGCAAATGTGCCAGAGTGAAGCTCAGGGATACCTCATCAAAACACGGGCAGAAGTTTCACATCTCACTGGCAAACGTTACAGACCTCCCTTCACCAAAGCAAACAGCCTTGTTTGGAAAAAAATGGGATTTAACCTTAAAACAGCTGGCTGAGCTGTAAATTGCAGGCCCCTGAGTTTGCAGAGGGCAGAGACAGCTGTGCCCGTGGGCATAGACCTGCACACATCTGGACATACACCTGCACATCTAGACAAGACTACTACATGATCAAATGAGTCACACCACTGGCTTTTTCACAGGGAAAATGATATCTGCGGGTTCAGAGGATAACTTTTAGTGAATTGAAGTTTTCCCTGAGGTGGAGCAGATGAAGGGCTGCAGGAGAGGATGTGTAGGGGCAGCAGCTGCACGGGTGGGGAATTCCAGGTTTGGACTCTCCAAAGGCAGAGGCTCCCACTGGGCTTTGGGAGGCTCCTCCTAGCCCAGGTCAGAGGAAAAGCCAGGGCCCTGCTCTGAGCAGCAGAGGCATTAAATGATCTGACCAAGGTCAGGGGAGATGTGCACAGGCAGGGGAGTGAGGCTCCCATGACAGCACTGCCCTGCCTCTGGCACAAATCCCACATCCCTCACCCTTCCTGCTGCTCCTCCTGCTGCTCCAGTGTCCAGGTCACCACCAGACCCCGTGGTGGGGACAGGCCTGTCCCTGGTAGGCTCTGCTGGCCCTGATCTCTCCAGTGGAAATCACCGCCCCAAGGCTCAGCAGCACTTGGTGTTCTCTCAGGAGGTCACGAGGGCTTTGGGGGATGTTGAGTGTTTGTCAGAGAGAGGCTGGTGCTTCCCTGACTATGGGAATGGACTGGCAGCACGTACAGAAACAGCTGGAAAAACCAAGGGAGCATCAGTGTAAGCTGGGGGAATTTGAGCTTTTCCATGGCAGAGCTGCTGTGATTCCTGCTGAGGGATGAACACACCGAGGTTTGAGTACAGAACACCCAGAGACAGCCAGAGATCATTCCTTGCTTTGGAAATGGGATGGGACAAGCAGTGCTTTGGTCAGTTCAGATCTGGCAGGCCCCCCCCTGCAGCCAGGGGGCACAGGCAGATGGATGTGGGATGCTCTGAGCCTTGGAGCCTGAACACACCTGGACCTCGGCCAGGGATCTGCCTGCCATGGAAGCCCAAGGCTGGTGTCCAACAGCTTTTCCTTTTCCAGACCAGTCCTTTTCTGACACGGCCTTGCAGGGTCATTGGCTGACCCCTGGATCTCCTCAGCCTGACCTGTCAGGGCTGCTCGTGGCTGAGATTTTGGCTGAGAGCAGCTCTGAGCTCTGCTCTGCCAATCCTTATCTGTTCCCAGCACAATCCCTGCATCAGCTTTTGGATGCTTCACCCCCTCTCCGTGTTTTATCACACCCCCTGCCTGTTTGCAGGCAGAGATGTGCACGGTTTGCTGGGTTTGGGAGCTTGAGAATTCTCCTGGTTTTGTGTCACCGTCCTGGGGACACAGGGAGCTGCAGCCCCGTGGCAGAGCCTGCACCAGCAGGGAAACACTGGAGTGATCAACTTTTGTCGCTCAAGAGATAAAGTTTTACTACAGAGAATGACTCAGTATTACAGCGTCTATAAAAGCCTGCGAGGTGTTTGTGAGGGGTCGGCTAATCCTGCTTCCACCCGGACTCATAAATCCAATAAAAGGCTGGTGCTTCCAACTGGGTCACTGCGGCCTCGTTACAAAAGTCCTCAGGTGCCAGTTCTCATGAATAAACAATTGTTTTGTGTCTAAAACAAACCAACATGTTAAACGCCCTTTACAGCTTAAAAAGTTCCAACCGTTATGCAAATGGACCTGTTAAATGAAGAATATTCCTAGGTAAAATAATTATGCAGAGCAGTTTCCCCTCTGCATAAGGTGCCAAAAATTATCTCAGTGATGCCAATTATCTGCTTGTTAGCACTGACATTATCATAGTCATTACACAGTGCTGGTGCAGTTTATGTAAGATCTACACTGTGTTCTATTGTCATTTTT
This sequence comes from Acrocephalus scirpaceus scirpaceus, assembly GCA_910950805.1. Taxonomy (NCBI): domain Eukaryota; kingdom Metazoa; phylum Chordata; class Aves; order Passeriformes; family Sylviidae; genus Acrocephalus; species Acrocephalus scirpaceus. The sequence continues at coordinate 9,119,795 of OU383788.1, forward strand.
TCCCTCTATTTACAACTCTGTATAATAAATGTCATTTTTCAAATGTTAAGGTATTTGGTATTTAGTCTATCATTAAGGCTCTGAATATGTCTAGCCTCTAATAGCAAGGCTGGTTGTAACACCCTGTGGTACTAAAAATAAAAATAAAAGGGGGGAAAAAGGGAAAAAAATCTGCTCGGATTAGGTGGGGAAGGTGTGGGAGTGAAGGAGTTTGAAAGAGGGGATATGAAGCAGGATGGGATCCTCCCCATGGTCCACAGCAGGACCACAGAGGAGCTTGGAAACGCTGCCTGTGCCACCAAAGGGTGTCCCGGAGTGTTCTGAGAGAAATAAATTCGTCCATCTCCTTGATTCTAGAAGGGCTTTTGCAATGTGCTAAAACCATCTCTTAATTATTCTGAAATTACTGATAACTGCCTCTGCAACAGGTTATGAACCATCCCCTCATTATATTATAGCCACAGCATTCCTATGAATCATTAATTAATTATCCTCGGCTCTCCGGCATGAAAAATTGATGTCTAGAGAAAACAAACAGAAAAGGAAAAACTGAAGACAGGCACAAATAGGCGAGAAAAAAAAGAAGTCCAAAGGCTCAGAGAACAGGCAGGGGACTGGGAGGGAGAGGAGGCTGAAGGCAGAGAGGGAGGGCTGGAAGTGCAGGAGCAGGATTCCCCCACCTCCTCTGGAACCCTACAGCAATTATCGTACCTGTTACTAAAATAAATAAATAAATAAAAATAATTACACTCTAATTAGTTTGACACAAGAAATGAAGCAGATTGTTATCAAAGTGAGATAAACAGCAGCTTCAAAGCAGCTTTACTCTGGCAGTCACTGACATGCGAGGAGCACGTGGAATTTTGCCTGCAGGGACTCCAGGATCCTCTCCTGCTTTGCTCCCTTTGTGGGACCGAGCTGGGCCGGTGTCACCGTGATCACCCGTGAGGACTCGGCTCCTGCTGACCCCTCGGACCTGCTCCTGCTGGTCATCCCTGCCCCAATTCCCCTGGGGATGCTGTGGCTGCTGGCAGGTGCTGCAGGTGTGCTGCGGGTCCCTCCAGTCCCCCTGGGCACCCGAGAGCAGGGCGGGCTGCCCGGGTCTCCTCCTTCACTGGCAGCTCCGGCAGGGTGCAGGCGGCTCCTGAAATGCCAAGGATTGTCGGCGCTTTGTGGTTAAAGCAGAGAGGAGGGATGGTGTTTGTCACAGAGCCCTGCCGTGCGAGGGGACCCACCGCGGGGCAGCAGGGACACACGGGGCCCTCCAAGGGTGCCCAAATTTGGGGGTGACTTTGCTTTGACACCCCACAAATAGGCTCCCCAGGGAAGTGATGGAGTCACCATCCCTGGAGATGTTCAAACAACGAGTGAAGTTGGCCCTTCACCATACTGGCGTGGGACTATCAGAGACTTTTTTCAGCCTTAATGGTTCTGAGACTCCACAAAAATGGATCTGTCCCCTGTCAGGCTGGGACAGGACCCGGGCAGGAGAGAAGCAGCTGCTTTGGAGATGTTTTGGAGCGGTGAGATGGGTGCTGTCTCTCAGTGGCACCCTCGCTCTCCCATCCTACGGCCACGGGGTGGGTGGTGATGATGATGATGATGATGATGATGATGATGATGATGATGATGATGATGATAATGATGATGATGATGCCCCAATGTCCAGGGGCTCACCAACCCACCGGCACCGCACTCTCCGGGACACTGCGGCTCCTGGGAGGGGGGATCAGCTCGGAGCTCCGCCCGCCCGCAGCCGCTTCCCCGGAGCCCTCACAGGACTCTTGTTTTTATTACCTTTCCTTTGGTCTCTGAGAGAGAAATCAGAAGTGTCCCCTTGTAAAGGAGGGAATGCTCAGAAACGCGCAAACCTCTGAAGTCTAAATGCCTTGAGATTGTTCTGCCATCGCAGCTTTGATACAAAGGAAAGCCTGATGGAAATGTCAAAATATTTGATATTTTACAGCAAAAAGAAAACAGTTCTCCTAATGGAAACTCCGCTTCCTCGTGCCTCGGCGCCACTTGTTTGATCATTGAAGGGCAGGAAAATAAATGTTTCCTTGTAGCTGTGGATTTCAAATTCCAATGTAAAATCCAAGCAAATATAGGCTGACCTGGAGAGCCGTGAGGAGGGAGTTTAACCCTGCGTTGGCTGTGCTCAACCACAATCCCAAAGCTCCCAACACTGTGTGTGGCACAGCAGCACTGCCAGGGGTGAGTGGCATGGATGGGCACCTCAGTGACACTGGTTGGTGGCCCTGGATGGTGACAAAGTTTTAAATACTGAATCCAGACTCAAAGGATGCTTTGGGTGCAGAGAACAGGATCCATGCAATGGACAGACGGACACTGAGCCCCTCATGTCCCTGCCAGGCAGGGCTGGATGGACACAAGGCCCTGAGAGGAACCTGCAGCTCCTCATGGGCCAGGATTTTATTAAACAAACAAACTGGAGCAATTCCTGCAGATTTACGAACACTTCCCCTGCTCTCACTCCCATCACCTGCTGCAGATTTACAGCTCTGCATTAACCTCGCGAGCACTCGTAAAGCTGGCTGAGATAATGTTGGCCAGGAGGGTTTTATGGGCAAGTCATAATTACAAAATGCTAAAGAACTCCGGGAAATCTGTTTATTAGTCCTTAATACTTGGTCAACAGCTGCACTATGCAACTCATCCCTGCCTTGTGGAGCACCTGCCAGCACGTCTCCTCCTCAGATCAATTGTTCTGCCAGGTTTTCCCTTTCCTCCTTTCCCTCTAAAAGAATTCAGCACCTGTTTCAGCAGGATACGGTGTGTTTGGAACACTTTACAGCCAGGTCAGGTCCTGTGGGTGGACAATCACAGGCAGCGGTGCCTGAGGGTGCTGCCAGTGAATCCTCCCCATCCCGGGGCATCCCCGGGGCATTCCCAAGCACATCCCAGAGCAGGGGGCCCTGGCCGGGTGGGAGCTGCGTTTGCAAGAGGTTTTGAGGTAGGGAACTGGACTTTTCGTGCCCCCTCTCCGCGCAGAGCAGGTCACCGACACATCCCAAATCCCCCTCTGCTGCGACTTCCTAGGATTTGAAACTCAAACAAGGCACATGAATAATGTAACGCGCTCCTTCTTCTCTTCTTGCCTTCAAATCCTCAGAGGGTGAGTGAAGCTTCTTGTCTGCCTCATTAGCGGCTGTTGAGCCATTTGATTTCTGTAACAATGAGTGCGCTCGCCAGGATTTTCATACCCATTTGCGTCACGGAGTCAACATGGAATTTTTTTTTGAATTCACATAAAAAATTAATGGCGTAATCTGCATCCGTCTCTGTGGCAGGGGAGGCTCCTGTCCCCGCTCCTCCCTACCAATGGGTAAGGACAGGGACAGCGTGGCCGGGCAGAGCCTGGTGAGGGGACAAGGACACGGCGCTGCCACACGGGAGCAGTGCAGAGTGAGGTCCTCCAGGGTTCTGTGGGATGGGGCTGACCACGGCCAGGATGGGATGTGGATGTGACCCACCATGGAGCAAGGAGTTGGGAATTTTCAGCCGTGCAGAGCACAGGGGGCTGACCTCAGTTATGGTTTATTTGGGTGCTGCAAGTGAAATAACTGATATAGACAAGAGGATCTGCTTCGTTGGGTCCTGCTTTTACAGGGTTACTCAGGAAATTTAATTAGAATTTATTTAGGGTGTGAATTAGCTAAACCTCATTAAACGTCCTCCCGCAGTGAAAACTTTATTTAGCATTAAAGCGAGCTAAACCCGAGCACCGGGATTTCAATCCTGACTTAATGTCCACAGAGGAGTTTAATGTGGATTAATTAAACCCTGTCCCATTTTCATGGCCATTTAATTCGGATTTTTGTGTGAGCATCCCCACTTTGGCAGCAGGTGCCAGGCAGGTGTGGCAGGGCAGGTGGTGCCATCAAATATCCTGTAATGGACACACCCACCCCAGAACCCGTTGGTCGAGGTACAAATGAGTGTTTTCAGGAATACAAATCCCTTTCAGGCCCAACCTTGGCCGTGTTGGAGCTGTCCTCGATGGGAAGGAGCATTCCTGCAGAGCTGCTGCCTCTGCTGTGGTCTGAGAGGGGTTTCCTTCAAATACTCCCGGTGGCTCTCAAGGCTTCCAGGCTTGCTGTGCCAGGGCAGGACAGGGATCAGCACTGCCTGGTGTGGGAGCAAAGGGATTATCCGTGTGAGATGGATGGGGAGAGGCTGATAACAAACCTGCAATGCAATCAGTGCCTCTGATGGTATCACAGGTGGAGAGGCAGAGGCCGTGCAGCTGCTGGGATGCTCAGAGCATGCAGTGGTGCAGCTCCTGCAGTCACTTGTCTTTGTCTGCTTAGTTGCTGTTTTATTTTATTTTATTTTATTTTATTTTATTTTATTTTATTTTATTTTATTTTATTTTATTTTATTTTATTTTATTTTTTTTTATTTTTATTTTACTATGGTTTTATTTTATTTTATTTTACTTTGGTTTTATTTTATTTTATATTATATTATTTTAATTTTTTAATTTTACCTGTAATTTATTTTATTCTATTTTCCTTTTTTTTTTAATTTTACTTGAATTTATTTTATTCTATTTCTCTCTGTTTTAAAAGACAATCAGAACGACCTCGGGTCTCATTTCTGTTCTTCCCTGTTTGCTCCAGCGCTCACAGCCCAGCTTGGCACAGGCAGGAGCACAGCTGGGATTTTGGGAAGCACTTTATGGGGACCTTCACAGAATCATGATTGCAAACAGAGAACTGCACTCACAGCAAAGTCACTGACAAAATCAGGGGTACCTGCATGGGACTGACTGGGAACATCTTGTGCCAGCCCAGGATACTCAGAGACAACTCAGGAAAATCCAGCACCTCTGAGCAGAATTCCCAGCTCCGTGGGTGGGATGGGAGTTATGGAAAGAGCAGGGTGGGATGGGCACAGCTGGAGGAGGCAGCGACCTGGCAGTGCCCAGCCATGGCTCTGGTGGTGAGTGTGTGACAGGAGGGGCTCTGTGCTGTGTAGGGAGGTGACAGCAGGTGACAGCAGGTGACACAGGGCAAACCCCTGCCTGGCAAGCCTCTCACAGCCACCCCACAAGGCAAAGCCCACAGGGCAAAGCCCCTCTGCCCCTCCTGGGCCCTGCCAGCCCTGCAGCCCCCCAGGCACAGCTGGGCCTGGCGGGTTCTCCCTTCACAGCCCTCGCTGGGATGCCAAAACCACAAACCCAGCCACAGCTCCCGTTCCACCTGTATAAAATAAACTTACAAAATCCTATAAACCACGACTGAATTCCCCCACAACAAAGATTCCTTTGGTCTGGCACAGCCGGGTGATTGGTGCCGTTTCTTTTCCTGCTGCAAAACGCTTTTGGTGTCTCAGAGTCTGTCACTGGGGGTCACTGGGGATCAGCCCTGCTTTCTGTATGTTTTACCAACCCATATTTCCCATTTATGACACATAAAGCTTTGGATATCACCAGAGGAAATACTATAGTAAACCTCTAATAAATTATTACAGGCATAAGCAAACTCCGGTAATTTATGGAGGGTTTTGACTTTAATAATGTTTTGTCTTAGATTTGGCCCTAATTATAAATCATTTGCAAGGACAGTTTAAAATATAAGCAAATCTTATATGGCATTCTTATTATCTACTTAATATCTCAGCCCCAAAGATTTACTGGATTGCATTCTGGGAATTAAGCAAACTAGGAAACTAAGTAAGAAAGAAACACAGGAAAATTATAGTTTTGTCATAAAACTTTGATTGATCAATGATTATTGTAAAACTCTGGTAACTATGCAGATGCCAACATAAATCTGTAACAGAACAGGATTTATTAGGGAAAATACTATATTTTCCACTATTTTGACTATAGTGTTAATATGGGTCTGGCAGATTTACTGTGGTTTTAGCTTAATTAACTCTATTTGACTGTATATACCCTTATAATGCATGTATCCCAAGGTGCAGCTGCTGCAGATCCAGTTTTCCCCTTCAGCTGTAGTTTAAGGAATATTTAAGCCTTGTCAGGGCTCTCGGGCTCAGTCAGGCTCAGCAGCACGGGGCACATCCTTGTGTTTATCCTCTCTGAGGAGGCAGCAATGCGACTTCATCTCTCTGATGAGCAGCTGTTCCCTGGGAATACCTTTCTCCTTGGAGTTTGCTGCAGGTGCAAACTCCAGGTAACCAAAGCTGCCAAAAAAAAAAAATTTAAAAAAAATCAATGTATCCACCAATTAGTGCAGTGTCCTGGGTAGGGATCTGTATCCACAGCTGGCATGGGGTGAAAAAGGGCAACAAATCCTGAACACAAAGCTGTGGCAGTGGGGGACGTGTGGGACAGGGCTCCAAAGGGAGCTGAGGATCCCAAATCAGGGCGTTGCAAAAGGTTTCCATCAGCAGTGCAGAAATACCCTTTTTTCCTTAGGTTTTGTCCCTTTGCAAGCCCTCAGCCCCCTCCCCGTGCCGGCCCCAGCGCTGTGAAATCGGGGTTTGTTCCATCCCTGCCGCTTCCCCGGGTGCCGGTGCCTGTTTTGCCTCACCATGAAATTACCAGACTGCCCTTAAATACACTCCTGCAAATGAGGACACCGGAAAAAATGCAATAATTGTGACAGTAACTCACTAGGCCAAGCCTGACATGTCTCTAATTGCCTGCTAAAATTGTCTCTGTCTCCTAAAGTGCAAATTATCACCCGAAATGACAAGAATAATGAATGAGTAACTCTGATGTAATGCAACAATTAGCCCTTAAAGACACTGTCTAATATGCTAATTCCGAACACCCACTCCTTGTTATTAAGTGGCTGATAATTATTTAATTATCTATCTGCCAGGATGATTTACTTGGTTTATTTAGCTGCAGATGCAGGGCAGGAGCTCTCAGGTTTGGGGTCAGGAGGAGGCAGCCCCAGCGCCGGCCGGAGCTCGGGCTCATCCTCCCGCCCGCCTGTCTGCTCTAATCAGCGGTGTCAGCCCCGGCAACAGCAAACAACCGGTGTGCCGAGAGTCCCTGCTGCTCACAGGTCAGGGAGGTGTCAGCCCAGCTCTTCAGTGAGAAATTGCTATTTCTGCTTTTATTCCGTGCTGTCAGAGCCGTCCCGCTGACGGCCGAGCCTCGGCGGCCGCGCCGCCCCGTGCGTTGTTTTCTGGCAATTTCACGGCGATCTCTTTGAAGGTGAGGAAGCCTCTCCGCCCCGGAGGTGTCTGCCAGCCCTACAGAGCCTTCACTGCAAGGCGCGGGAAGGCGATGGGAACAGCCAGCATCTTCCTGCAGTGCTCCCATATCCCCGAGAAAAATCCACAAGGGAGAGCAGGCTGAGCTGGGAGATGTTGCTCACATCACCCTGGGATGGTCCGGAGGAACGAGACGGTCTTCAATGTCCCTCCCAACCCAAAACATTTAGGATTCTGTGGAAATTTATTTGCCCAAGCAATCTGACTTAGAGCTCAGTAGGGCCCACGGGAATGTTTTGGTGACAGAGCGTTTGGGCTGGGTGACACCTGGGAAAGAAATGGGAGTTACTGTGGGCTATGCCTGTGGAGAGATGCTCCAGCCCTAACTAAAGGCAAACAGGGTGAGGAAAGCCAGAGACTTTCCATCAGAGGCTCAATTCCTTCTTTGTTCAACAAATTCTTCTGAAAAAATTCCGATTAAAGCACAACCTTTGCAAAAAGAACAACTTCCGTGAGGTGTAAATAAATCCTTTCTTGCCCTGAGCTCTGCCCAGGGGGAACCACGCTGTCTATGAATTAACACTCCCCAGCAGTCAGAGGCTTCTTTAATTAGCAGATATCCCGAATCCTGCCCAGATATATGTCCCGCATCCCTGTTGGTGTATGACTAATGCCACAGACACGCCACAGCTTTGTTTATGGCAGCTCTTCTCTCTCTTAGCCCGGCCTTTCTTTGTCCTGGGCGTTTAAAACACAAGGTTTATACCTGAATGGCCTGTCCCTGCTCGGTGACATCCCGGGGACATCCCGGATTTTCTTCCGGAGCTGCCACATCCGAGCGCGGAGCAGCACCGCGCACCCCTGGTGCTTTGGAGCGTGGATTTTTGATGGGCACTGGAAGTGTTTTCCTAGCGAGCAAATCCCTCTCCGGCCTCAGCAGAGGAGTGATGGACACGGCGGGAGGAGGGGGAGCAGCGGGGCTGGTTCCTGCACCCCCCGGCAAAGCCCCCCCGTGCTCCTGCCCTGCTGCAATTAGCGCAGCCTTATTGACGGTGCTGGATGCTCCACCCCGCCGGAGCGACGAGGAATTCTGTGTCTGTGGTGAATTTAGTTGACTTTGGAGATTTTTTAATGCAGTAATAACTCCACACTCCCTCTTCCAGCGCGAAGCCGGGGAGCTGTTCATTATCCGGATTCTGTCTGCAAAGGACTTTTTATCATCAGATTCCCAGGACAGGAGCAGAATTTAATCTTCTGACTGCAGCTGAGCCAAAGAGCAAAGCCACCTCAAGGTCACCTGGCCCGAGGGGCGGCTGGAAGGCGCCGAGGGGACCCGGGGAGGTGACAAAGGGAGGTGCCAGCCCTGGCACGGGACAGCCCTCGGTGCCCGCCCTGCTGCCATTGACGTAATTCTCACCCAAAAATTACACGAGGCTGGGGAAAGGCAGGAGGTGCGAGATTGTGAGGGGCTCGGAGCAAGGCAGGGCCCAGCTGGGGGCTCTGGGGAAGGGGAGAAGGGCACAGCCCCCTCCTCCCTCCCTCTCCCTCCCTCGCTCTGTGGCTGCTGCAGGATCCTGCCAGGGGCCGGGCAGGGGGGGCAGATGCCATGCAGAGGTGCCAGCACCGAGCAGATGTGCCAGCTGCTGAGCAGGGCTGCCATACGCCATGCAGAGGTGCCACATGCCATGCAGAGGTGCCATATGCCATGCAGAGGTGCCACATGCCATGCAGAGGTGCCACATGCCATGCAGAGGTGCCACATGCCATGCAGAGGTGCCATATGCCATGCAGAGGTGCCATACACCATGCAGAGGTGCCATACACCATGCAGAGGTGCCAGCTGCTGCGCAGGGGTGGCAGCCACTGCTTCCCCAGCCTTGGCTCTGGTGCCGAGCTGGAGCTGTCGGCAGCAGGGGAGAGGCTCACTGGGGTGAAGGAGGCTCCCCAAAAAAATCCAGGGATTCCTTCCTTTGCAGTGTGAGCCACAGGAGCCAGCGGCTGCAGCCTCCCCAAAGGGCAGTGGGGTGCACATTGCTGCTCCCTGCACACCTACAGAGAAGAAAAAAAAAAATCCTAATTCCTAAAATCTCTCTGTTCAGGAGCAGGAGGGAACCCGGGCTCTCCTGCTGCCTCGGCCAATTCTTGCTTGTTCCCCACAATAATTTTTCTTTCTCCTTTCGAGAAGGCTTCTTTCCTCCTCCTCCTTTTCCTGTGAGCCCCCTGATGCGATGAGTTAAATATTAACTTAAAGAAGTCCAAAAATTTTGACACACCCCAGAGGCCCCCGCACTCAGCCCAGGCTCTGCTCAAAGCGGTAACAATTAAGACCTGGACAGTTTGTTTTTTCCTTCTAAACAAAGAATTAATGATGCATGAGGACCTGGGGGGAAATTGCTCATAATTTATGACGGCACTTTTAGGTGAGGGTGGGAAGTTATGTAAAGCAAGGGAAGGGTTGGGAAGGTAAACACTGTGAGCAGCCGCCTGCGTGGCTGCACTGACAATTTCAAATCTACTCCATCCCATTAACCCACCTAAAATAACTGTGATGGTAATAACCCTTCAGACACAAACGCTTGTGCAGACAAAGGTGTTATTAAGTTAAATTACCCTAAAAGTGTCGGATTGACAGAAAGGTTCACTCAGTGGTTTGGCTTCAGTGACGTGAGTAAACAGCCGCTCAGGCTTTGTTCCCGCTTTGCAAGGCTCGGTGCTGGGATTTGGGGTTTCTTCTGCTGGTGTTGAGCACAGCGGGTGCTGGGAGATGTGTCTGTGCCTTTTGGAGAGGGATGGAGCCCTGGGATGGTGCCCTGGGATGTTCTCAGGGAGTCGTGATTGGCTCCCACAGCTTCTAAACCCCCCAGCCCCGTGCACACACAGAGGGATCCCTGAGGAGAGGGATGCTGGGCATCCCAGCCTGACTTTTGGATGTGCTCCCTTTGAGAATTCCCTCCATAACCCAGGGGCTGGGACTGAACAAAATGCTGATTCTCCTGGAGCACTGGCAGTTCCATGGGAGTGACCTCCACAGCCCCACAGCCCTGCAGGGTGACCAGGACCCGCGGTGGCTGCATCCAGGGCGAGTCCCTCCGTCCCTCTGGGGGAGCAGGATGGTGCTCTTCCCCCCAGTGCCTCCCACGCACCTCCTTCCCCAGCAGCCCTGGCCAGGAAAGTCTGAGCTGCACCCCCCTCATCCCCTCAGCAGCATCTGCCTGAGGAGCTTTAATTAAAGTTCTTTCCTTGCTTTTATTATCCAACACGCTCGGCTCGGCTGCGTGGCTCCGCTGAGAGCCCTCGGCTCCGGTGTCGAGCTGAGGTGGGAGCATATTTTAAGAGAGCAGCCAGAGCATTCCTGTTCCCGAGATGTCCCGTCCTCCCTGATGCAGATTCTGACTCCTGTTCCACACTCTGCAGCAAGATAAGCCGTAATTAATAATTAATACCATTATTTAATCCCTTACATTCTTAGAGCTCGGCTTGTCCTGAGGATCCCCTGGCTCGAGGCATTCCTGGGAATGGGCAGGGAGGGCTGAGGCTCCTCCGTGTCCTTGGCAGGGGCTCCAAGGACCCTGGATGGGAGTTAGGTCAAAAAATTGGGAGTGATGTTCATGTCCCAGCCACATGGGACAGAAAAGGAAGAGACATTCCAGCTCCTGTCACTCTCTGAAATCTGTCGGTGTTGAACCACTGGGGCCAGAATTCATGGCAGGGACTGAATTGAGATTGGCAGGAATGGGTGGAAATGTGGCTTTTTTAGGGGTGTGGAATGGGTATTTCTGTGGGCCTGTGTCACCCAGTGATGGATCCGTGTCCCTCTCTGTGACACATCCACCTCCATGCTGGGACAGCCTGTGGAATGTCAGCCCCAGTGGGAACTTTTCCAGCCTCAGCTCCTTTTCCACTGCATTTTCCCGGAAAAAACCAGACCATCTCAATGGATACAGGCCACAGTAATCTGAGGGGATTTTAAAGCATTCCCACATCCCTCCAGATTTTTGTTAAGGAGAAGCATTGATGGCACAGGACCCAGCACAGGGGCTGCTGACCCTGAAGCATGCCAGCATTCCCATCCCTTCCCAAAGCCACAGGGAATTCTGCACTGCTCTCCCCTGTTGGAACTCCAACAGGTGATCCCACGCTGTTTCCTCCCACGGTCTCTCATTTTTCTCTTTTTTTTTTGGATGTTTTTTCCATCCTGGAGGTACCTTTGAAATCTCCCAACGTCAACTGGAATCAGCTCTGGCTTCTGCCTGGGCTAATAAATTCGAAATGCCACATTCTCCCAAACTGCATTATTACCGTTTATAATTTTGATTGTTCATTTGCATACGAAAATGAGTCCTGTGACATGCGTGAATTTTATTTTATTCTTGGACTAATTATAAACAAGAATGCCACATTATTTACATAACTAATTATTGTTCCTTCTGTTCTCCCATTTTGAAATCACAGGCCCATTCTCTGCCGGTTAACGATGCAAATGAACAATCAGAGAACATTTCCAAACTTTCTGAATTTGTCCTATTTGCATCAAATACAAATTCCTTTGAATGGGAGATAATATGCTTTTCCATTTTAATGGACGTAAATTAGGCTGATCTTAATTTATAGTTAATTTGAATGACTAATTTCTGTCTACCTGAGTGTATTTTTTCAGAGGCCAATCGTAGATGTTTATTAACCCATAAATCTGCTTTTTGCTCGAAACAAAGGAAAATTTTGTCCCAAAAAAGCGGCTTTATGGCTTTGTTTTGGAGCAGATATTCTCCTTTTGCTGGCTACCTGCTGCTCACCTGGGAACTCCTGCCTGGGAGGTGGATGGCACCTGCACTGGGCTGCCCAACCTTGCCTTGGACATTTCCAGGGATATGGCTTCTCTGGACAACCTGTACCAGCACCTCCCTACCCTCCTAGGGAAGGATTTCTTCCATATATGTGGATATTTCTCCCTCCAGGATCTCCTGGGGTGAGAGGGCAACCTGAGGGCAGTGCCCTGGGACAGCTGGGGCACCTCCTCAAAACAGCCTCTAAACAAATGCATTCCTTCAAAAATAACTCCACAAACACCTCCCTCTGGTAATGGCTGAATGGGCTCCCAAGGAGCCGTTGTGTTCCTTGTGGTAGAAAATATGAATTTTAAACCGGATCCTAAATACAGCTTTTATAGGACGCGGCGTCACAGCTCACAAAGAGCCGTCACAGTCCAGCGGGTGGATAATGCACAGCTGGAAAAATTGTCTCCGTTCTCACACACTTCCACGAGTGATAAATCCCAGGGAGGTGCTGGCAGCAGCCCCTGCTCCGAGCTGGCAGCAGGGCAGGAGGCCAGGCCGGGTGTCCCCAGCATCCCTCAGGATGGAGATGGTGCTCCTGTGGGGCTCCAGAGCCCTGCACCACAGGGAGGGGGAGAATGGGGCTGAAACCTTCCCATGGTGCCAGGACAGCACCAAGGAAAACATCCCAGGGGTTAAAACTCGACACAGGAATCCCTGAGCTGCACCGTGGCTTTTACTGCTGCATGGACAGGACTGTGTTTATAATTTACTTGTTGGTTTCAATATTAATGTAAATAACAACAGAAAAACTCCTGTGGGGATGGGGGAAACTGTGCTTAAAGTTCCTCCTCATTCCGAAAAATTGTCAGTTCCACATGAGAACTTTCTGCAAAGTCAAACTTTTATTTTATTTGATTTTTTTTTTTAATTCCCTCAATTACAATATCACATCAGAACAGGCCAGTGGAGAGGAACCTCTGTGTGAGGCTGGTGGCCCAGAGAAGCTGTGGCTGCCCCATCCCTGGAAGTGTCCCAGGCCAGGTTGGACAGGGCTTGGAGCAACCTGGGACAGTGGAAGGGGGTGGAACTGGATGAGCTTTGAAGTCCCTTCTAACCCAAACCATTCTGGCATTCCATGAGCCCCTGGGGTGTCCCTGGGCTGAGATCTGCCACAGCTCCCATTCCTGGACTGAGAAGAAAACCAAATGCATCAGCCCAAGCTTTTATTCAGCTTTTCCCCCGCTCTGATCTCTGCACGACAAGGAAAGGGAGCTGTCCTGTCGCTCCTGTTTAATGTAACGGGAACCCGGAATAATTGTTCCTGGATTCTTCAGGCCAGATTCAGCTCCTATTAAAGTCAATAATTAGATTTTGATCACCCGTAATTGGAAGTGCTGCCCAGCCAGCTGAGCTGTCTCTGCACGCTGTGCACGCGGCTGGAGCCCAGCGCCTGCTCTGCTGCACAGGAACGACTGGCACCGCCAGAAATTCAAACATTTTCTGACTCTTTCATGCAAAATCCAAAAATCTGTAGAGCTTCTCTTCCTCTCAGTGCTCACAATGCCATCAGCATCATCTCCACCTGCCCAGCGTGGACATTGATCTCCCAGACCAGCAGCAGGACACAGGGCCAGGCTGGGCTGCCAGGGATCAGGTGTAAATGGGGATGATGCCTTGGGAAGGCTGACCTGAAACAGAGATTGGACAGAGCAAAAAAAATAAAGCAGGTATTTATTGAAAGGCCTCCAGGACCCACTTTGGGCAGGACAGGAGCCTGACCAGGGCTACACCCAAGGTGGGCTGAGAATGGTCACAAAATGGCTGACAGGTCATGAGATCTTACATTTTTATAAGTTTTGGGGGTTTAATTGTCCAATTGTCCAATTACAGCTTCAGGTTGTGAGGTCTCATCCTTCTTGTTTTCTCTCTTCAGTCCATTGTTGTTTGTGCTGTTGGGCTGAAAGTTGTCCTTGGTCTTGAGCAAGAAAAGGATTTGTTTTGTCTCCCTGCTCTGTGAAGAGAGCTGACTGGCACTTAATATGAGGCTCAGAACTGCACCCCTAGGCAGCACAGAATCTGAAAATATGAAAGCTGAAACTTAAGGCATCAGGGTGAGAAAGGTGTTGCACCCTGGGCATGGTCCCAGGGCTGCCAGCCCCTGCCATGGAGCCAGGGAGCAGCTGGGTGTGTGTCACCTGTGTTGGCACTGCCCTGTGCTGGGCCACCAGGTCCTTGTCCCTGTGCCACAGATCCTTCCCATCCTCCCAGAGAGGAGAGAAGGACTGGAGCTTATTTAGCTGGAAATTTCAATCAAATTAGTGACCTGGAGCTAGTTTTTTTGGTTTTACTAATGCAATTAAAGAATCTAATTGTATTAATCAAAATCATATTATATTGCCAATAATTAAATTCCCTTTGACACCATTGTTTACACTTCCAGTGCTTATTAATTAGTCTGACATCGTTAGTCCCTTATGGAACAGGGAAGGGCTCCTTGGTGTCGTTGGGCAGGAGCTGCCAGGGACAGGCTGGGACAGAGGGATGGGCAGGGGGGTGAACAGGGGCAGGATCCCGGGATTTCAGAGCTCCTGCCCTCAGCAGGGTTCCTGGGAAGCAGCCGTGGCCAGTCCCCACCGTGGGGAGCCCAGGGGCTCGGAGCCACCGCTGGAGGTCAGCGGCAAACAGGGATTGAGCCTTTCCCGACAGCTGCTTGTCCTTCCTGGCCTGAAAAGCCTCTTTATCCTTCACACAAAGCCCAAATTCCCTTTCTTCCCCACAGGAGCCAGCAGTGCGTGACTTTCTTCTTCAGCTGCCTTTTGCATTTCCAAGTCCGTCCTCTCCTCTCCCCTCGGACTTTTCTTTGGCCAAACAAAAGCTGCTTCCTCTGTCTCTCGTTTCACCCCTCCCATTCCAGGTTATTTCACAGGGCTCTGTCGAATTCCTCTGCACCAAACCATTTGTAAGCGTAGCTATAAATACAAATGGAGAGGAAACTCTTCTGGATCTGGTGCTAATCAGCAGAGGAATGAGTTGGGAATGTGAAGGCAGCAGGCTGCTTGGGAATGGCTGTGAAAGAATGAAATTCATAACTCCTCAGAGGGGAAAAAAAAGGAAGAAAAGCCAAGTGAAAAGAGTGGACTTTTAGAAAGAGAAAATTCAGACAAAGAGCAGGAATAGCCTCCCTGGAAACAAAACTGACAGAAATAACCAGGTCCTTAAATAAATTACTGCAATACACACAAACAAGGTATCTCAAAACACAAAGATCACGCGGGGCCCATCACGGCACAAGTGCCAGCATTCCCAGCCCAGGGCACTGACATTGTCACTGGGAGGGGACCTCACTTGGGAATTTGGGGAGGGGAGAGGCTTTCCCAGCAGAAGTTGGTGGCTGGGTGAGGGGGTGTTTGCTCCATGGCTGCAGCACCGTTAATTCCTAATTGGATCTGCCGTTCCTTCTGATAAGCCCTGCCAAGTTATATCACCGCTGCTGGGGTGAATTCAGCTGCTCGCGGAGTTTGCCATTATTATAATTATAATTACAGATTTCATGTGCTCCTTCAGAACCCCCCGTGTGCCCCGGCTCCTCTGCTCGGACCGCGCTCCCCCTGTCTCACCAGTACTCCCCAGTTCAGGGGTGAGAGGCTCCCTGGGGTGTGGAGATGATGGGAGGGGGTGACTTGGAGTCCTCTGTCCCATCCTAGGACCTGAGTGCTTGTCCTGAAGAGCTCAGTAAACCCGAACTCATTTCTCCATGGATCCCACCTCCCTGTCCCCTGCCATGGACCCCTGAGCACGGAGTGTTGATGTTCCTGGGGGCTTTGTGCCCCTCAAAGCGTGGGCACAGCAGGCTCCGACCCCGGCCTGCATTCCTCACACCAACCCAGCCCCAGCTCCGGCTCCGCCTGCCTCCGATCCCACTTGTGATTAGAAATGGCAATTCCAGACTGGGAACTTTTAATAATGGTGTGCGCAGAGGAATGCCTGCAAGGCTAAATTGCTTCATTTGCATTGTCTTGGAATATTTTTGCATATCATAAAATCCCCGTGTTTTTGCTTTGCCCTTTTCCCCTTGCTCCCCTCCCTGCAGCTTTGTTGGGAACGGGGAGTGCTGAGCTCCGCGAGTCGGATCCGTCACGCGGATCCAGGAGCTCTCCCTGATCCCATGCTGGGTTTCTGGAGGGGGTGGCGGTCCCCAAAAGCTGCCAGCTCAGTTGCTGGGTGCTTCTGCAGCTCTCTCCCTCCTCATCCCACGGGATCTGTGTCAGGTTGGTTTGGGATGGCAGGAAGCAGATCCTGCTGTGAGGAATGGGGTATTTTGCTCTCCTGAAGGTCAGCTCTGTTTGCAGAGGGGACACAGCCCCTGCCAGGAGAGAGGGAGCAGCCCTCAGCCCTTCACCTTCTCCCTTCCCACACAGGATCCCCATCACCCACCTCCCTTCTCCAGGACCTGACAGTGCTGGGAGTGCACCTGGGAACACCTGGGAGATGCCACCTCCCTCCTGGGCCACAAGGAGAGGGTGGGCAGCTCTAGGACATGTAATTTCTCTAAGAACAGCTCCAGCTTCTCCAGACTAACCCGAATGTCTGCAGCCTGGCCGTGCTTTCTCCCTGCCTGGCCTTTCTGCACTCCCAGGCTGGAATTACCGGCAGGAAAGGCGGCCAAGCCCGGCTCAGTGTGCAGTAATGAGCACGGGGCTGATGGATGCTGCTGCTCCGTCCTTCCCCGGAACAGAGGCCACAGGGAAAACAGAGCAAAGTAGGAGGAAAATCGGCTGGAATCTAATTGTGGAGGCGGGGGAGATGCAGAGGGAGAGGCGAGGATTGATAGCTGTCTGCTCTGCTGCACCTTGGAGGAATCATTAACATCTGATTAATTAGTTGAGGGCTGCTTTGCAAGTGTAAAGCTCTGCACAAGTGCGAAGGATAAATGGGATGATCTGAAGTGGCTGGAGATGGCACTCGAGGTGATGGAGGCACTTCAGAGAAGAGGGGGAAGAGAAAGGCAGTGACAGCTCCAGACGTGGAGCTGGGGCTGGGAAAAACTGCTCCGGTCTGGGCAGCACCAGGGGGCTCAGGAAGGGCTTGAGTGCTGGTACCAGACCTGTCTTCCTCTTCCTCCTTCTCCTTCTCCTTCTCCTTCTCCTTCTCCTTCTCCTTCTCCTTCTCCTTCTCCTTCTCCTTCTCCTTCTCCTTCTCCTTCTCCTTCTCCTTCTCCTTCTCCTTCTCCTTCTCCTTCTCCTTCTCCTTCTCCTTCTCCTTCTCCTTCTCCTTCTCCTTCTCCTTCTCCTTCTCCTTCTCCTTCTCCTTCTCCTTCCCCTTCCCCTTCCCCCTCTTCTCCTTCCCTGGATCCTGCCCTCATGGTGCTGCCCCCCAGAATTTGGGAGAGAGGGGACAACTAGAAAGCTTTTTTTGCCAACTCCGTAACCAATATCTCTCCTATTAAATAGTTAATACACTTAGATGTATTTTAATAAACTCCATTTAATGGGCATACATTAATTGTCTGATTAATTCTAATAAATCCTTATTTGAGATGCTTAATTTGGAGTGTGACTGATTGTCCTGTCACGGTTGGATTATAGAATTGTTGTCTGGAATGAGATACTTTGGAAGATACTGGACAAAGGCAGAAATCTGGGAACTTCTCTGGTAATTGAAAATCGCATCAGCGCGAGGAGCGCTGCCAGCAGCGGGCAGGGATGAGCACGTCCCAGGGGATGTGGGGGCAGGGATCTCACTTCCCCTGAGTCCCTGTGTCCTTTAGCAGAGGAACCCCTGCCCTGCCTGAGCCCTGACCCCCATTACCCACCTGGGCTGTGGGCAGGGGGCAGCGGTGGCACCCTGGGGACACCGTGGGGACACCCTGGGGACGGGAGGGGCTGCGGAGGTCTCTGCAAACAGCTTGGAGGGCAGAGGTGCCTCATGTGACGGCCACCAAAGGCACCAGGCCAGGTGGGTTTGATAGTAATTTACTTAAAAGGGGAGGTGACATCGTTTAGGACCCGCTTTAGGCTGCGTTATTGAATTTGCCGGCGGCTCCCCGAGGAGCTGGGGGAGCAGCAAAGGTCGCCCCGTGTTTACACTCGGTGACATTTCTATGAAGAGCTGTCAAAGACCAATTTTCTCCCTCGCTCGTGGCGGCAGAAATGCCACCTGAGCTGTGCACAGGGACACACCCTGCCCCAGCCTCTGTGGGACCGGCTGGGCCAGGGAATTCCCTGGGACCTCCTTGGAACCCCTCTGGCCGAGCCTGCACCCCCACCCTTGGGGACTTGGGGGTCTCTGGGGGCTGGAGGGCTGCAGCAGCTCAGGGACCCCTGGCTCCAGTGACTTTAAATGAATCAATTATCAACATGAGCTTTTCCAAGCAAAATCTGAAATGTTGTGTGCAAAGCTCAGCCCCAGCTGCTGTGGGTCGATGTTCCACCAGCTCCTCTTCAGGAAAACTTAAAAACTCGAAGCCAATCCCTTCCCAGGAGCATGGGGATCAAATACTGCAGCAGCTCAGGGACCCCTGGCTCCAGTGACTATAAATTAATCAATTATCAATATGCCCATATTGATAATTTTCCAAGCAAAATCTGAAATGCCGTGTTCAAAACCCAGCCCCAGCTGCTGTGGGTCGATGTTCTGCCGGCTCCTTTTCAGGAAAACTTAAAAACTCAAAGCCAGCCCCTTCCCAGGAGCGTGGGGATCAAATACCCTCAGACAAGCTTGGATCAAATACCCTCAGGATTCAGAATTCCTGAATCCTTTTGTTTTCATGGCTGCTCCTCCCCCAAGTCAGTCCTGATGTTTCACACCCCTTCCAGGACCCCAAACCCCACAGCCAGGGCAGCCCCTGCCCCACCCCTGTGGGACCAGCACCCTCCTGGCATGGCACACACAGCACACAATTCCTGAAGCATTTTCCCACCCCAACGAAGGAGCAGGAAATCAAACACACCCCTCTTCCTTTTTTTTCCCCCTACAAATTCCAGATTTCACTTCAGCGCAAGCGCCAACTTTTCAGTTGATCGCGGCCTGTGTGAATCTGTAATCACACAATTAGAAGTGAATTTGTAATCATACAATTATCCTCCTGCTAAATTAATATATTAAAATGTTCAAACAATTGTTCCAGTAATTAAACAGACAGATATTAGAGAAAATGAAGGCATTTTAGTCCCGCTCTCTGGAATGTGCTGACCTTTCCCCTTTCTTAGCTGCTACTCGGGTGGTGTAGAAATGATTGGATAATTGGATGGTTCATGTTCTCCTGAAGTCACAAAAGCAGAAGAAAGACAGAATTGCCCCAAAGTTTCTGTGGAGCCGTGACTGTGTTAATTAAAAACTGCCTTTTATTTTTTTTTCCCCTTCTATCTATGGTTAAAATTTAGAAATTATTGTCTAACAGTTGTCACTGTCACCCCTAACCCTGATGGTGCTGATGAATGTGTCCCCTCTTATCTCTGCTGTGCAGGGACACTGACACACAATGGACATTGGTGTGGCAGTGCCACCCCTTGCTGCCTGGCCACCAGCCCACGGCACTGTGGCCACCGTTCCAAAATCAGTGTAAATCAGGGACTGTAAGAGAAATGGGAATTCTGAGGGGGCACAAGAAGGTGGAAGGGAAAACAGACTGTGGGAATCTTCTCCTGTGCCTCTATAATGTGTGTTCACACACACTCTGTACACTTATTTATCTACCCAGCTATTTATCCATCTATCCATCCACCTCTCTCCATTTAATTCCCCATCTGTCTCTCTGTCTGCCTATATATTTGGGGTTTTTTTCAGAATATTCATTTTTTACCTCATTTCCACCTCATTCTACTGTATTTTGCCTGCTCCTATCAAGCTCAGAGGGGGATTAGGGCCCTTTTCCAGGAATGCTGCATTCCATGAGTGTTCCCACCTGCAGGTGCTGCCCACCCATGCTGCCAGTATCCCAATTTCCTTTGCAATCACCAAGGTGAGGAATCTGTGTGGGATCCTCCCCTCACCTGGGAGGATTCCTCCTGCCTCCTGCAGCCTGAGAGCCTCGAAGCCTCCAGTTCAAATGCGATGTGACACAACCTAATGGAGTAAATACAGGAACAACAGGCACTTCAGGTGCTCATAAACTGTGCGTTGTTGCCTTTTGGATGGTGCTGATGTTATTGCAGATGCCGTGTGAAGGCTGAAATAGGATGGTGGTGACTCGGCTGCTCCCGTTCCCAGCTCCTTTCACTGAGGGGAAATGGCTCAGCTGACACTCTGCATCCCCGGCTTTGGAATGTATTTATTGTCTCTAACATTCCATATTCGTTCAGGGACACAATCCAATATCTCTGCCACCTGGGAGAGCAGCCTGAGCACTGAGGGAAAGGCAGGACAAGCCCCGTGGAGCTGCAGAACTCAGTGATTCCGTGTCAGGGCTGGGCACAGGCCCTGGGTCAGGGTCCCCTCTGCAGCCACTTCCTTGTACCCAAGGTCCCAACCTGGTGCTCTGGGGCTCTGGGGGTTGCAGCACCCCAGGGTTGTGGTGGGAGGGAACTTGTGGTGCCTGTGGGACAGTGGGAGACCCTGAGGGTGCTGATAATGGCATTAGTCGCTAATTAATAGTTCTTTTTTTTTGCTCTGTGAGGTGCAGACCCAGCACTCAGCCCTGCTCTGTCCCCAGTAAAATTCACTGACAAGACAGAAACACCTTCAAAGGACTGACAGAGAAATTGCCGATTTAATGTCAAAAAAAAAAAAAAAAAAAGAAATTCAATAGAACAAACCTGTAAGAGCTCCCATTACTTCACAATTGCCCTGCAGATCCTTGTTAACTTTCTATAAATAAATCCCGAGGAGCTCCCGGCCAGCAGCTGGAGTGCCGGGGACGCTCATCGGGGATAGGAGGGACCGCGCCCGCACGCAACGAGCGGCCAGCGAAACCCTCGGCTCCTGGCGGCTCTCGGGGCACGGTGGCACCGCTCTGCAGTCCCCGCGGGTGGGAACGAGCACAGGAAATCCTCCCGCTCACGCCCTGACCCCGGCACAGCAAATCCTTCTCCACACCCCCCCAAGCTCTCCGGCAGCTCTGCCTTCCCGAATGTGGCATCTCCCAGGGATGAGGAGGATGCCGATGCTTTTGGGGCCCAGATTTGGAGGTTCTCGCAGCTTAGCCATAGGAGAGGGATGCTCAGCATCTCTGCAAGCCACGGAGGGACGAGAAACTCTTGGGGAGGATCCCGAGGCTGCAGTCAGGACAGGCAGAGCGGTTCCGCACAGCCTCCTGCTGTCGTTAGCATATGAATGGCTTCGTTATGTGCCTCCTATTCCTGTTCCCATCCTGGCACCGGAGCCGGCGATGAGAGTTTTGATTACTCATCTGCTCCGAGCAGGCAGCAGCCGCCACAGCTCCGCTGCCACCGTCCTGAGCCGGGGACTCCTCGGAGGGGGACATTGGCTGCCAGCCTGTGCCATGCCATGTGTCACAGCCCATCCCGCCTCTTCTGGCAAGGTGGCACCAGCCCCCGGTTACCTGTGCTAGCATCACGGATGTGAAAAACGAGGTTCACTTCCTTGGAAAAATTTAGAAGTTTAATAAAAAAATAAAAAGAAAATAGACAATGAGGAGAGACAAAAGTAAAATACATTTTCTCGGCTGAAGGTGCTTGGCATGGAACTAGCTAGCACACCCCTGCTAACAAAAAGTTTGTTCTTAAAAAGTATCAGCTTGTTGCATATTTAAAAGTTCACATGCATGATTTAAACATTCTTTTTGAATGTGAATTTTCTTTGTTCAGTTTTATCTTTCTCTGACTGTTTTATCTGGTTGACTCATCTGCAGGTGGCTCTATTTTGTTTGATAGCACAGGTCTCATAAATTCTTCTCTTGGGGTTCTGGTCATCTTCATTTGGACAAGACACTTGATAGCAGAAGTTTAATCACTTTTTCGGTCAGCAATCTTCATGCAGGAAAACAAAAACTCCAGTCTTTTACTTCTAACATTATGTTACAATCATAAAAAAATTACATCCATCACATCTCTAACTTGTATTAATAAAGGAAAACATAGTACAATCTTTTTTATGTTATACATACAGTATTCATTTCAATATTTGTGAAAAGCCAGCTCTATACGAGGCATTTTTAACACTGGGGATGTCCCCATGCAGCCTCGGCGGGCTGGGCTCCGGACACCTGCACAGGTGAGGTGTGAGTGGCTCATGTGTGCTCATAGGGGAATTTTTGGCACGGCTGGGAAGCTGGAGGCAGCCCCTGCCTCAGACACTGCCTGGTGCAGGGTTTGATGTGCCTGGAGCCCACTAAATACACGGTGTCAGGTGTAATTGCACGGTACCGGCAGCGCGCCGGGGGGACGCGGCGAACACATTGGCACGGTTACGGAACACTAGGGGGAGGCTCAAATACAGGTTTGTTGGTCCCGGATGGGAGGGAAAGGAGCCAAGTCTGGCTGTTGAGGAAAACAAGTGGATGTGCTGTAGACTCGTTATTCATCTCCCTTCCCGTAGCTCTTGGATCAAATAACAGGCTCCTCTCCCGTTGTAACGGAGCCTGCTATCTCCTGGAGCATTCCCTCTCTCCGCAGCCTCGCCGGGGCTGTGGGAATGGTGGGAGCAGCAAATTGGAGCCAGGAGCAGGGAGATGCCGTCCCTGGGCTTCCTGTCCTGCCTCCTCCCTCCTGCTCCACTCCTCAGCTCTCCTCTCCTTCAGGAAAGCAGCCACAGGTGGGTCTGGGCCCATTGTGCCGGGCAGTGCTGTAATCCTTGGGAGGGATCTGGGGAAAACTAGGGATGAGTTGTTGCAGTAGGACATGAAATAAAGATAGTTTGACTCCAATTTTTACCATGAGAACAACAGAAGGCTTTATTTACAACCTTTTTACTTCTTGTATAGCAAGCTTCGCTAAAAAAAGTATTCATTGGTCAATAGGACTGACACCTCTTTCCATTAGTTGAGTAATAGAGAACAACAGCTGGGGAAGATTGTTATGAGAAAAAAACCACTGCCCACTTAGAAGTATTTTGGGGAAGGCAGAAAGGTGTTTTGGGAAAGGAAAACTGTTGAAAGTTTTCCCTTAGGAAAAGAGCTTGCAAGTTGGCAAGCTTAAAATGGTCTCAGACTCAGAAATATGGAACCCACAATGAGTGCAACCCCTGGGGCCTCAGACCCCTGGGTCTTCGATGTTTTTTTCCAAGGTCAAGCCATGACTGGGCGATGGGCAGAGCCAGGAGCAGAGCCAGAGGCACCCACCTCACCATGAGCATCCTGCAGTGAGCTCCTGATTCCCCTTTCCTGGGAAGCAGCAGCATTTTGGAGCAAGGAGCACCAGTCTCACTGGGGCTGGTGCTGGGGACACTCAGGCAGAGAGAATCTGCTTTGCCCATCCAGTCCCAGCTCCAACAGGTGGCACATTCTTGCCACAGCATTCCTGGCTGCCATCTGGCTGGTACAGGGCTCCCATTAAAATGGAGCTGTGGCTCCCTAAGTGAAATATTGATGAAGAAGGCCTGAAGCGAGGAATGGAGTCACCTGACTGTATTTCCTTCCCATTTTTAATAGCTCACCGCTTCATGCCAGGAAGACTACAGTGTGTTATTTGGCTCTGAATGAAAATGATTCCAACTGGGGAGGGAGCCTGTCATTTGCATCTTGAATAAATAGGTTCTAACAAGAAGAGATCTGTTTAATGGAGAGATTTGGGGAATTCAGCCTGAATCCTGCCTGACTTGAGGTCCTGAGACAATAATTGGGATGAGCAGACTAAAGCCGAGAGCTCTTCATGGGACCAGACAGCGTATGAGGGCTTCAGTAGAAATTGAACCATACAACTCTGTCAGTGCAGCTGGAATGGGAAATGGGATGTTTATAGGCCTGGGAATTGGTGCTCCCTGCACAAATTGTGTATTGTGTATAATTATCTGGCCTGCCTTGGAATGAGGGTGGCTGGAAATTAAGAGACATGATCACACGGAGCAGGGATTGCCCTGCTCAGCACAGCCCGGGCTCAGCTCCTGCCCTGGGCAAAGGCAGAGCCAGGGGGGTCCTCAAGGGAAGGCGCCACTTGTGGGGGCTGCACGATGTCCCATGTGTCCCTGTCTGGGGATGGGGACCTTCCTCGGAGCAGTTCCAGTGCTCCCCAAGGAGCTTCTGCTCCCCCAGGAGAGCCATGTGCATCACCTTGTGCCAGCACCCTGTGCCATCACCCTGTAAAATCACCCTGTGCCATCGCTCTGTGCCATCACCCTGTGCCATCACCTTGTGACATCACCCTGTGCCATCACCCTGTGCCATCACCTCGTGCTATCTCTCTGTGATATCACCCTGTGCCATCACCCTGTGCCATCACCCTGTGCCATCATCCTGTGCCATCATCCTGTGCTACCACCCTGTGCCATCACCCTGTGCCACCACCCTGTGCCATCACCCTGTGCCATCACCTTGTGCCATCACTCTGTGAAATCACCCTGTGAAATCAACCTGTGAAATCACCCTGTGAAATCAGCCTGTGCCATCACCCTGTGCCCCCGGACATGCCAGGGTGTCTGAAAGATTGTGAGGGGTCTTGTTCTTCCTCCTCCCTCACAGCGGTGGCCAAGGAGCTGGAAGCAGAGTGGGAGCAAACAGTAGAAACAGCTGGAAATGGACACTTTTGTTCCTGAGTGAAGGGAGAAGCTCCCACTGGAGAGGGGGTGGCTCGGCGGTGCCGTGTCCCGGGGCTGAGCCCCGCTGTGCTGGGAACACAGCTGAGGGACTACAGCTCCCACAAGTCTCCCTGGCAGCACAGCCCCTGCAGAACGCTTCCATTTTTGGCTTTAAATTTTGGCTTTAGGGAAAAAGAAAAAAAAAAAAAAGTGCGCTTTTTGATTCAAAGTGAAGAGTTTGAAGCACAAACTGCCGCTATTTGCAAATAAAAGGGTAAAAAAGCCCTCTGTTAGGAAACAGTGGGTGCGGTGATTGTCAGCGGCTCCAAAACAGATCATATTCCTGCTCAAATTGCTGCAGGTTGACGAGGCAGGATGGGGATGTGTGGGATGAGGAGATTAATGAGAATTTAATTTTTTAAGGCTGTTTTAAAGCGGGGTGGAGGGATGGTGGAGCTGTGGGAGCCAGAACCGGCAGAGCAGGGCTGGGTGCTGAGCAGGGCTGGGTGCTGCCCTGGCTCCTGAGCGCTGCCATTCTCCACAGCCGAGTGCAGCAGTGCAGGAACAGCTCCAGAGATGTTCCGCTCCCCCTGTCAATGTGTACTTGGGGAGTCCTTAATCCACGGGTCGCTGACGTGATAAACAATAATGTCTCTTTTGGAGCTGTTACGACTTATCATGTTAATGGGCACTTAGGGAGCCTTTAATTGGTGATTTGTGCATGCACTGTCACAAAATTTTAAAACACATTTACCATCATTTCCGGGGTGTTTTAGAAGCACCAGTTCACTACACTGAGAGATGAACAAGCAAACCTACCTCGAGCCCCTGCCCCGCCTGCTCGCCTGCGGCGTCAGGCTCTGTTTCAGGAAAGGGCTCTTGTGCCTTTGTAAAGCCAAAGGCAGTGGCACCAAGAGGATCCCCTTGCCAAGCTGCTCTGGCAGAGCCCGGTGGGTTCTGGGGGGTCACTCACCGTGGTTTGCCTCTGCAGCAGAAATCTGGTCCTGCAAGGGATTCCTGATGGTGGCAGGAGCTCAGGTTGAAAAGTCATAATGCGAAGAGCTCTACAAAATCCACCCCAAAGATCTCATCCTTTGTATTTGGGGTTGGATAGCAAGCTGAAGAAACATTCCTCAGTACCAGGAGCTCTCTCTGCTCTGCCCACCCTGTGGCAAAGGGAATGAGTCCTGCTTTCACACAGGGGTCACTGGAGAGCAGAGCCACCTGCAGCAGCGCAGATCCCAGAGCTGTGGGTTCACCCTCAGGAGCAGCTCACCCTCATGGGGACATTCACCCCATGGACACCACGGGGGTCACCAGTGAGCTGAGCCTCCTGCAGCAGTGCAGACCCCAGAGCTGTGGGTTCACCCTCAGGAGCATGTGGACATTCACCCCATGGACACCAGACCCCACTCCAAGGCCCCCGGGGGGGTTGGCTGTGGGACCCCCAGCCCTGCCAGGGCTGTGGGTGCTGCTCCGAGGGTGGGGAGCCTCAGTGCTTGGGAGAAGCCATAATTAACAGTGCCTGTCACGGCTGTCAGGTTCTCCGTCATTAGGAATAAAGCATGTCAATGCCTAATTAAAATTCTGCTGATTTTTGAAGCAGTGCTTTCCAACGAGAGCTCCCATCCGCAGCGATGGATCCGCTCAGCCCGGTGCCCTCGCTGTCTCCAGGTGAGTTCGTGTCTCACTTTTCCCAGCTCTATTTTTTCCCTTCCTCTCCTCCCAGCCCAGGCTGGTTCCAGGAGCAGATTGAGCCAGAGGACTGTAACTGATGGAGTTTCCATAGCAATGCTCTTCGTCACCGCTGTGCCATTTCCAGCTCTGCCTCCAGCAGATCATACTCTGCTTTCTGTTGATCCAAGGAGCTGACTGGGAGCAGCCCAGAGAGCTCCTGGCACCCAGAGCCTGGCAGGGCTGGGATGGGCACTGCCTCACCAGCCACCAACACCCAGGAATACATCCTGATTGTCTCCAACCCTACCACCACGCGTCCTCAACCTGCAAGGAAACATCCAGAACAAAAGAGTGGAACCCATCACCTGGGGCTCAGCACTGACCTTGCTGCAGTCCCTGCAGGGAGCCGGGCTTGGGGGTCACCCCTGTGTCCCCATTCCCTCTGGCAGGTGGGGAGGGAGGATCAGGAGCAGCTCCAAGGGGTCCCTTGCACGTGTTGCATGTCACACGTGCTCAGCTGAACGAGCTGGAAGGAGCAGGGGCTTCCAGGGAATGCTGAGTGCTGGATGCTGTCCTGCCAACACCAGCTCGTTCGACTGAGCATCATTTGGCAGCTCGGGAGGGAAAGAGGCTGATAGAGTCTGAAAAATTCATTGAAACGTTGGGTTCCAGCCAGAGAGAAAACATCGCTGAATGGCAACATAAAAGGAAATTGTCCCATAACATTCCGAGAGCACTTCAGTATTTGTCCTCTTTATTTTAAAGTGTCGAGGATCTTTGGGAAACACTCTGGAATGGGACTTTTATAGATGGTCTAAATTAAACTTCACTTAATATTATAAGCAATAAATCCTGATTGTCAGGTTTTGTTTAGCGGGTATAAAAATGATTGGTGGGAGCTGTAGCTGTTCCTGAGACTGGAAGATCAGTGTTCTCACTGTGCAGTCTGTCCCCAGCTGCCAGACGTGTCCCCAGCGGGTGAGACGTGTCCCCAGCCCTGGGCACATCCCAGCGGCTCCACAGGCACCTGTACTCTGTGCAGGTCACCTCCACACTCCAATCCTGTAGAAAGATGGGACAGGAGGCTCCCAAACTTCTGGACAGATGTTTGTTTTCATGTGATTCCAGGAGCTGGAGCTTTGAGGAAGCCAAGAGGAAGACCCCACAGGCTTTGGAGACTCTGAGGGGTACAGGAGGCTGGGGGCTGCTTTTTGGGGTCTGTCACACAGGTGGGTGCTGAGGGTAGCAGGGAAATTCCCCAGACACCACAGCCCAAGGACACCCCAAGCTCTATTTTCAGCTGGTGGGAGACAAATAAAACAAATGAGAGCATTGAAATTGGAGATACCTTTCCTTGCTCGAGATTTCTGCCCACAGTGGTTTGACTGGAGCTAAGGAAATACGTTTGGTCATTTGATAATGTGGGGTTTTTTTAAACTCCCTCAGTATCTCTAGGTTTGGCCACCTGCCCCTGGAGTCCAAAACCCTGAGTCCCTTTGCATGGGGATTGAGCTGGCTGCTGTGGCTGTGTCACTGCTGTCCCCAGCTGCCTTTCCATGGAAAAGAATTTCCAGGAATTTCTCCTGGGAAAGGAACTTCCAGGAATTTCTTCATCAAAAGGGTTGTCAGGGCACCTTCCAATGGTGCAGTCACCACGTCTGGAAGTGTCCAAGGAATGACTGAACGTGGCACTCAGTGCTCTGGTCTGGGAGATAACGTGGGGATTTGACACAGATTGAACTCAATGGTTTTGGAGGGTCTTTCCCACTTGGATGATTCCAGGATTCTGGAATTCTGATTCTGAGCAAGTGCAGCGCTGACACCCTGGCGAGAGGAGGGGGCCTCATTTTTCTGGAGCCTGCCCAGCAGCATCTGCCAGCAGCCTTTAAAATGATAAAACCCAATTTAGTGCCGTTTATGACGGAGGAATAAGAGAAAATCATGTAACAATTACAGGAGATTTACCCCCTTCCATATATTTGGGCTGAAGGTGGCATTTCCAGCGACATCCCAGCTGTGCTGCCGGGCCACGCCACGGCAGAGGGGATGCAATTTCAGGAGAGATCTTTAGGTGCAAATTGATTTTGCCATGAATATTTATGCAGCGTGCGGCGGGGCAGGGGGGAGGAAATATGGGGTTCGGCGTGGGATGCCGGAGCAGCCGCTCGCCCTCCTTTCGCCTGGAATAATAACTGGAATATTTATAATCTCCCCACGGCTGCGGTGCTGGCGGGGAGGGGTGTTCCTGGTGCCGGGAGGGCCGCGGGGCGGTGGCAGGGCCGGCCCTGCGGCTGATTTGGAATGCGCAGAGCATCCCCGCGCCGCTCGGGCCCCGGCAAGAAACCCGGGAAAGACAAGAAAAATGAAGGCAGGCGCAATCTCATTTTCTGAGGGCTGCAAGTCAGCCAGGAAATGGCTATTATTCCATCGACACTGTCGGTATTAAGTTATTTCCTTCACTAAATACGAGAATGTTCATGAATATCTATTGAGTTCCAGGTACTGGCGGCTCCCAGCACTGCGGCTCGCTGATTGTGGCTTTATATTCCTCCGACAACACACCTCAATCTCACATTGAAGTGAAAGACAATAGTATTTTAAATTGGTTAATAAATCTCTAGATTGATGCTCCTGGAAGGCCCAGGAACTTCATCTCTATTACACGAATAAAAGTGATAACATTTTAACCACTGAAGTGCTAGGAATTTGGGAAGCTCCTTCCCGATGCCCTTCAGGGCAGCCGTGCAAAGGGAACGCGAGTCAGGGGCGGCCACCACGGCGCTGCCTTTGGGGGAAAAAGCGCTGGGTTTGGAGCCACGAATCCCGTCCAGGCAGGACGAGGTGATCACCCTGGCTTGGCTCCTTCTGCCTTCCTCAAACCTCTCCTGTGGCCCATATAAGGAGTGGAAAATTCCCCTTTTAACACCAAAATGGAAGCTCGCCCGTGGCCCTGCTGGGAGCCTTATTTGGCTCTGGGGATTCCTGTGCACCTCGGCCTGACCCAGGCAGCCATTCCCAGGAGGAAACGCACACGGACAGGCCAGGGTGACACCAGCCAGCCATGCCATGCAGGTGTCACCTCTGACACACTGTCTGTGTGTGGCTGTCGCTCACTCACACGCACAGTGTCACCATGGCAGTGACACACACACAGAGTATCACCGTGGCTGTGACACACACACACTCACTGTTACCATGGTGGTGACACACATACACACAGTGTCACCATGGTGGTGACACATACACACACACTGTCACCATGACAATGACACACACACACACTGTTACCATGGCTGTAGCACATGCAGTGTCACCATGGCTGTGGAAAACACACACTATCACCATGGTGGTGGCACATACACACACACTGTCACCATGACGATGACACACACACACACACACTGTCACCATGACTGTAGCACATGCAGTGTCACCATGGCTGTGGAACACACACACTGTCACCATGGTGGTGGCACACATGCTGTCACCATGGCAGTGACACACACACACAGTTACCATGGTGGTGACACATACACACATACTGTCACCATGACGATGACACACACACTGTTACCATGGCTGTAGCACATGCAGTGTCACCATGGCTGTGGAACACACACACATAGTGTCACCATGGTAGTGGCACACATACACACACACACTGTCACCATAGCTGTAGCACACACACACAGTGTCACCATGGCTGATACATACACACAAAGAGTGTCACCATGACTGTAGCACACACACAGTCACCATGGCAGTGACACACACACACAGACACACACACTGTCACCATGGCTGTCAAACACAAACATATATTGTCGCCGTGGCTGTGATACACACACATAGTGTCACCGTGGCTTTAGTACACACAGTGTCACCGTGTGTGTGTCACCAGTGACACACACACACACATTGTCACCATGGCAGTGGCACATACACACAGTCACCATGACGGTGATACACACACACACATTGTCACCATGGCTGTGACACGCACACACTGTCACCATGGCTGTGACACACACACGCACACACAGTGCCACAAAGGCAGTGACACACACACACGTTGTCACCATGGCTGTGACACACACACACACACACACAGTCACCA
Organism: Acrocephalus scirpaceus scirpaceus; assembly: GCA_910950805.1. Classification (NCBI taxonomy): domain Eukaryota; kingdom Metazoa; phylum Chordata; class Aves; order Passeriformes; family Sylviidae; genus Acrocephalus; species Acrocephalus scirpaceus. Next base: position 9,150,149 of record OU383788.1, read on the forward strand.
TGGCAATCACACACACACACACACACACACTGTCACCATGGCAATCACACACACACACACACACACACACAGACAGTGTCACCATGGCAGTCACACACACACACACACACACACACAGTCACCATGGCTGTAGCACACACACTGTCACCATGGCAGTGACACACACACACACACAATCACCATGGCAGTGACACACTCACACACACACACACATTATCACCATGGCTGTGACACACACACACACACACACACATACACAGAGTGTCATCGTGGCAGTGACACACACACACAGTGTCACCATGGCTGTCACACACACACACACATACACACACACACACACACTGTCACCATGGCAGTAACACACACACACACATTACCACCATGACTGTGACACACACACACTGTCCCTGTGGCAGTGACACACACCCCACCACCGAGTCCCGGATGGATGCACCGGCCCCGCTGCTGCCCCGGCCCCGCTCCCCCGGGGCTCCCGTGTGCCCCACCCCACTCTGGCCAAGGCTGAGCAGTGCCAGAGCTGCCGGTGAAATGTCAGTGGGCAATTTTCCGCTCCTCTCCTCCTCCACAGCTCCTTTTGTTCGTGTGCTGGGAAGCAGAGCGTGATCCCTGCCTGGTCCTGGCTGGGGTGGGAGGTGCAGGATGTGGCCCCAGGCTCACGGTGGTGCCGGTGCCAGGCACGCACTGACCCGTGTCCTGTGCTCACCGTGCTTGGCACCATCGGTGCCACCACCAAACAGAATTTGGAAGAAACAGAATCCTCTTACTTCTATGAATTCTTACAAATTATAGGGAGATGAGAATATTTTAATATCAACCAGAGTATTTCAAGTACAAAGAGCTGTTCTGAAAATGTATTGAATATTTTTCCACTGATGTTTAGTGTCTGTAAGATTCCTTGGGGAGTTTACAACAAGTGGAATACTTAAGGATATAGTGCCATAGGTTCTTTCAGTATTTTCTTTTCAAGGAAAGTAACCTCTGAATTATCTAGGAAGTACATGAACAACATGAAAGGAAGATTATGCACAGAAAGAAAAAAATATGCAGAGAATTCAATTATGCAAAAAAAGTGATGTGCTTTGCTTAATTCCCCAAACACATCCCACGCAGTAGTCACGGCAGCAGCCCTCGGTGCATGCAGACGAGGTTTCCAGGTCACCGTCCCTGGCTCTTTCTGATCATTCCTTGTTCCCACTGCTCTGTATTGCAGGGCTGACAGGATCAGTGTTCTTTTCTGTCCTTCTCCCGTGCTGTGCTGGGGTGGAGGACCCAGCAGCATCCAATTCTGGAGGGACTCCAGGTGGAAAATCCCCCCATTTCGGCAGCTCTGGCTCTGGGGATCCGGGGCAGATGGGTTACAAGCCCCTGGATGGGAGGGGAGGTGCTGGGGGTTCCCTGTCCACCTGCCCAGCACTGAGGCACTTCCCAAACCTGCCACGGCCAGTTTGGAAGGTTCATTTTCCAGCAGACAGCACAGTGCTGGCTCCCAGCCTCCAGCACATCCCCACGTGGTGCAGCTGAGGAGCTGCTCTGGCTTTTGGGGACCCTGGTACCCCGACTGCCCTCCCTGCCCTTGGCACGGCACCACACTGAGCACCCCTGGGATTGCTCTGTGAGGATGCTGACACCCTGGCACAGGGTGCCCAGAGCAGCTGTGGCTGCTCCATCCCTGAAGTGTCCAAGGCCAGGTTGGACAGGGCTTGGAGCACCCTGGGATAGTAGAAGGTGTCCCTGCCCGTGACGAGGGGGTGGAATGGGATGGACTTTAAGCTCCCTTCCAACCAAATCCAGCCCGTGATTCCATGATTCCGCCAACTTCTGCCAATGGAGGGACCCTGTGGAACCCCGAGGGTCCCCACCGCCCCAGGCGGGCTGAGCCCACGGACTTCTCCTGCTCCTCTGGCACTCCCCGCTGGCCACCAGCACCGAGTAATTCCCACTTGGCTGCGCTGGGGCCGCCTTGCTCTGGCTTCATTACCCTGCAGACACTGCCACTCGCAGCCCTGCGGTGGCACAGCCGCTGCTCCTCCGCCGAGGTGACCCGGCCGTGCCACACGCTGGGGACCAGGGGAACGTCCCTGCCCTGGGACAGGGCTGTACCCTCTCACTGCTGCTCGGGGCTGGGGCACAAAATTTTGGGTCCATCCCCAAAAAGATGGGCAGGGTTGTGGGTGTAGGGTGCAGGGCAGGCTCAGCTCTGGAAAAGGGGGGAACCAATCCCTCTGCTGCAATTCCCAGCCCTTACTGCCAGGGCCAGGCTGAGCTGGCACAGGGATGTGTTTGCTTGTTTGTTTGTTTGTGGGCCCATTTGTTGATAAATGTGCACCGAGTCTTGGAAAAAAAATAAAGTATCTTCTCCAAATTGAATGACATGAATTATTCCAACCGAACTCACTAATTAAGACCTCATTAGCAGCCCAAATTTGTGATAGATCAGCAGTGGACTTGGCGCAGTGGTTTAATTTAATGATTTCTTGCATTACTTTGTTAATCATCTTTAGTCTGATTTAATTTATGCCAATGTGGCTATCCTAATTTCTAATTAAGGCATTGATGGCAGGGACACCACCACCATCCACCCCCAAGAATTCCAATCACGGATAGTGCAGCAGCAATCCGGGTTTGTATTATCCCAGGGTGGGTGGGGGGCTCCTCCTCACTCCCAGCCTGGCCCACAGCCCCACATCCAACACCTCTGTTCCAGCGGGAATTTTTCCCAATATTCCCATGGCTGAGCTGATCCCAGAGTCCCTCAAAGCTCGGGATCCTGCAGGAAGGTGCCACCACTCTGGGATTGCTGTTCCGCACGGGCTCGGCCCCGGCAAATCCGAGAGTTTGCAGGGGAGAACATCTGCTAATGCAAAACATTTATGCCAGTCGATATAAATTTATTTAGTGCAATAAATGACATAATTGAATTTTTATCTCCTTAATATATTTTCCCTAAAATAACGAAGATTTGGAGTGTCCCTGGCCCACAGATGTCTTTCATGGGGACGTATTTCCTGTACTATTACACTTGTATAAATCTGACATTTAAACAGTTTAATAAATGAGCGGTTGTTTGACTTGTTTCACTTTCAATACATTCTGGTGGATTAATAAAATGTATTTCAAAAGGAAGCTCGATAGAACATGCTATAAAAATTCGTGATTTATTAGCGATACATTTGCTATTAGTTGGGACAGATACTCAAAATGTCATTAAGGTTAAAATAATAATCAATCAAACTAATTAGACTCTATTTTTCATATGCAAATATAATTAAGCATCCATTTCTCAATAACTTTAAAGAGAATTATTGAAGCTGCACAAAGTGTGCTGAGTCCTTACTTGAGCTAATGAAATGGCAGCGCCCTCCCTGCATATGCAAACAAAATTGATTAACTGCTCTGAGCTTGGCTTAATAACCCAGGAGGGGCTGGGGGAGCAGGGCTGGGGCTTGGGGGTGTCACTGCTGTGCCCACCCCCAAAATTCCTCCTTTCTCTGGAGCTGGGCTCAGCTGGGATGCGGGTCACGGCACGGATCCCACAGGTACCACCATCTGCAGCCCTGCCTCACCCGTGTTTGCTGATGTTTTTTCACACTGGGTTTTTTTTTCCAGGGAAAAAACACCATTTTGTTATGAGAAGGGTTAATAAGAGATGTTTATTTATGAACTCGGCATATTACTGTTGCATAATTTGAATACAGTGCTATGAGCTTTTTTTATTGCCTGCTATAATTTCATTTTTAAAGCTTCCCCTATGCCATACTTTACAAATGATATCGCAAACAAGAAATAAATTCTGTTTTGCAGCTGTGCTAACTATATTTACCCATGGGATACACTATTTTGTCCTTGACATAAATCCCCCGGGATTTCACTCGGAATTACTTTGGCACGCCACATTCCCTGCATCAGGGTATTGTGCACCGAGTCTATCACCGGGCTCTGGCGGAGCCGCCGGATCGCTGCGGAGAGAAAGAGGCACTTGTTTAGCATATTACCATGAAAATCAGTCAACTCGCACATTAACGATTGTCAGGGAACCCGGGAGAGGGAAATAAGGGAAATAACTGCGGATTAAACCAGCAAGGATCCCCCAAGCAGCAGCAGGGGAAGGCGGGGGGCGATGCCCTCCAGCCCAGCACACCCTGAGCATCACCCGCTGCTGTTCCTCTCGTCCATCCCCCAGCTGTTGTGCCCAAATATCCCCTGGTGTGCAGGGCAGGGGGTCCTCTAGCTGTGTGTGAGCCTGCTTTTAGGGTTTTTTCCTTAAATTTGCAGCCCCTTGAGGTTTTTCCTGCCACTGCCCCACTGCAAACAGGCAGGTCCTGCACAGCCTCAAGGTGCTCAAAGCACCTCTAGGTACGGGTCCTGCTGCTAATTGGGGCCTCGTTTTCTGCAGGTGTCAGGCTCCAGGACATCAGGTTTAATGGGATTCAGCTTCTCAGAGGCACGGGAGCTGCCAGGGAAGGGGGTCTGTGCCTGGCACGGGGCGGGAGCGTGGTGGAGCTGACAGTGTCAGCGGGTCCCCGGGGACCAGGCGTATTTTTGTCGATCATGTAGCATCAGGTTCCCGTGTCACCGCGTCGCGGGGTTTGATGGCGCTTAATACGCCATGACAAGGTGTAACATCAGAAATGGAACACAAAATGAGATCAAACGGCATCCTGGTCCCCAGAGGGCCCGATCAAATCCGAGGAATGGAGGTTTGAAGGGGGGAAAAAAATAATGCAAGCTCTCCCCTCCACAGAAACCTTTAGAATCCCATTAGCCTGGGCAGCCACAGCCGGGCTGGGATCCCATGGGGAGGAGGATGTGGGGCCTATGGGGTGAAGGTCTCACCCCATCCCTGCAGGCCACAGGGCCTGAAGACCTCCCAAGCACTGCCCTTGCAGTGGGGAGCAGCTCCAGGCCCCTGCTGGAGTGGGGACACCCTCAGCTCCTGGGGTTGGGAGTCAAACCACAATCTTGGCCCCTCACAGGGACGAGGAGGGTGACCCCCAAAACAAAGCCCTGCCCCACTTTTCTGGGTGTCTGCAGGCAGAGGCTGATCCAATGAGATCCAATCCCTAACACCTCCAGGGAAGGTGTTTCTTGGGAGGGACCCTGATGGCAGGTTCAGACCCTACAGACAGATTCCTTTAGCAAAACAGGTTAAGGACAGAACACCTCAGGCAAGAGAAAAAAAGGACAATTTTTCACATATCTCAGCAATTTTGAGAAGGGGAAAGAAACCATTTTTCAGCAAAGAAGAGCTCTTTTCCTTTGGAAAATGTTAACCAGATGTTCCCAAAAATGTACGTCATGGAAAGAGTGACTGAGGTCCCTGGTTGGGACCAACCCCGGCCCCAGGAGCTGTGGGGCTGTGCTGTGGGGCTGCTCAGGCTGCAAACAAAGGCAGAAGAGCTTGGGAAGGCACCAATTCCCAGTGCCCCTGGCCTGGGATGGAGGGTGGGGTTGCAAACACCTGAGATTCATGGGAGGGCACGATTTTTTCCCTGCAAATGGCCATTGCCACCATGCCAGGAGACACCTGCAGAGGAGTGTGTGCATCCCTCCACTCCTGAGCCACATTCCAACAGAGCCTGTGGTGTTTTGGGAGTGGGGCAGCAGTGCCAGAACCCGTTAGTGCAAATTAGGGGCAAACCCAGAGCATCTGGGCTCCGACACTCCATCCCTTGGATTTTTTTCCTAGTGGCAAAACCTAAATCCAATCAGGTCAAAAGGCTGAGACAGCATCTAAAGGAGAGGCTCATCACTGCACAGGGTTGTGGAGCAGGGAAATGAGGAGTTTTCAGCCTCTGGCTGCACCCAGGGCCATGAGAATCAGCAAATCGTTAATAGGCCTGAACTCCGTGAGCAGCCCAAGGGAGAAACCTGCCAGAGGAGCCTCCTGTGCTGAGCTTGGCCTCTGCCGTGGCCCTGCTGGTGGCCACCACGTCCCCTGACTGATGCTGTTTTACACCACAACAACACAGACTCTGAGATTCAGAAGGCTGAAAAATTACTCTTTTATTTTGGGATGTGTCTCCCTTTTATACTATTTTACACAGACCAATTTGATTGGTGAAACAAAGGCAAACCTCTTCAATCACATTGGTCAAACTAGAGGGACATCAAGAAGAAGCCCCTCCTGTGAGAAAGAATGAATAACACAGGTACAGTTACAAAAACATTTCTCGTGTTTACAGAAAATCACTTGGGAAAAGAATTTCAGAAACTAAAACATCTCAGGCATAAAATCAGGGCTACACCCTGACCCCCTCCTGCCCCAAGGGACAGCACTGACCAGGAGGGGATGTTGGGGATGAGCTGAGACACAAATTGGGCAGAGGGGCTGCCAGGTTAATGCTGCAATTAACAAACTTTGTCTATTTACGGTTGTCCTACGTTACAATGTAAGATGTGCCCACAGTCTGCATTCCATCCCCATCCCCATGAGCTGCTGGAACCAGCTGGGGCAGTGTTTCTCTTCTCTCCTGTCCATGGCCCAGCAATGCCCATGGCTCATGGGGAACTCCCTGCGGGAGCTGTCTCTGGTTCATGGGCCAGCAAGGAGCCACTGCAGGGCTCAGAGAATGAGATCAGCCCAGGGGGAGATGCTCCGCCCAGGGGGAGGAGCCAAGCATTCCCACCTGGATGGAATCTGGGATTTGGGACAGCACAGGGAGCCCTGACCCACTGGATTCGCAGAGGACAAGAGCTCCCAGACCTTTCTACTGCTTTGGATCTACAGGATCACTGCTTCAACAAGAGCATTTCATCTGAACTGCTACCACCCCCCTGACTAACAGGATGTCAGGTTGTATTCTGACTGTCAGTGGTTTTTTGTACTATTGCATTTATTTTATATTACTTTATTTTACTTCCTTTCTTTTCCTCTTATTAAATTGTATTTCTGACTTGAAGTCTCTCACTGGTTTTGCTTTCAAACCGGCCCAATGGTGAATAACGATTAGAGTGATTTTTCCTTTGGGTGCCTCAGCCTGTCCATCTCCCCACCCACCCACATTTGCACCATCTCTCCTCTTGTCCCCAAAAGTCTGGCACAGGCTGCCCAGAGAAGCTGTGGCTGCCCCAGGATCCCGGGAAGTGTCCAAGGCCAGGCTGGACAGGTTCTGCTGCTTCTGGGCAGGGTCTGCTCCCAACAGCCCCCAGCCCCACCCTACACCCCAGGACCCTCCCAGCAGCATTTCTGGGGCCCATTTGCACAAGCTTGAGGAGCAGCAACACCCACCCTGCTCCAGGATATAAGAGGACAGTGGGATGATCCTGGGACCCACTGGATCCCCTCAGCAGATGGTGTGAGCTCCAATTCCTCTGGGAAAGGGTCTGGGAGATGCCTGGGAGATGGATGCCTGCTGGGGCAGGCTCCCACAGTCATGTGTCTCCATTTCATCGCTAATATACACAATTAATAAACTTAATTACACGTAAAATTGTGGCAGCTGAAAAATGAGTGCAATTCCTTCTCCTCCAGCTTCACACCGAGCCTTCAGCGAGGATGAGGGGTGCAAAGGTGTCCCTGCAGCCCCCTTTGTCTTCAGCAGACCTCTCCCATGGGCCCCTGGCTGGGTCTCCTGGGAAGGGACATTCCTTTGTGTCTGTGATGTGCTGCTCTGCTCAGAGTGATCAATTCCTGTGTGCTGGAGGATTAAATGAGTCCATGAGGCAGAACATCATCCTGGGCAGGCAGCGCTGATCCCTGACAGCCTGCAAGGATCCTGACACCCTGAATGGATCCTGACACCCTGCATGGATCCCTGACACCCTGAATGGATCCTGACACTGCATGGATCCCTGACACTCTGCATGGATCCCTGACACTCTGCATGGATCCCTGACACCCTGAATGGATCCTGACACTCTGCATGGATCCTGACACCCTGCATGGATCCTGACACCCTGCACTGATCCTGACACTCTGCAGGGATCCCTGACACCCTGCACTGATCCCTGACACCCTGAATGGATCCTGACACCCTGCACTGATCCTGACACCCTGCAGGGATCCCTGACACCCTGCACTGATCCCTGACACCCTGAATGGATCCTGACACCCTGAATGGATCCTGACACTCTGCAGGGATCCCTGACACCCTGCAGGGATCCTGACACCCTGCAGGGATCCCTGACACCCTGAATGGATCCTGACGCTGTGCAGGGATCCTGACACCCTGCACTGATCCTGAGATCCTGCAGGGATCCCTGACACATTACATGGATCCCTGACATCCTGCACTGATCCCTGACATCCTGAATGGATCCTGACACCCTGCACTGATCCCTGACACCCTGCACTGATCCCTGACACATTACATGGATCCCTGACACCCTGCACTGATCCTGACACCCTGCACTGATCCCTGACACTCTGCAGGGATCCTGACACCCTGCAGGGATCCTGACACCCTGCATGGATCCCTGATCCCTGACACCCTACAGTGATTCCTGACACCCTGCACTGATCCCTCACACCCTGCTTGTTGTCCTGATGTCTGTCCTGGAGAGGGATGAGTGCACACAGGGCTCTGCAGGGCTCTCCCTGCAGGCGGGGCTGTGGTGGGAAGGCAAGACAGACCCGGCTGTGTCACTGTCACCTCGCACAGGTGCGAGCAGCCAGCACCGGGATGCCGGGAGTGCCCGGAGCTCTGCATGGACCAGTGTCTCCAGTCACCTGGTGTGGAGCAGAAGGGGTTAATGGCTCCCCTCAATGCCGCAGCACTGAAGTTCATTACTTTTGCTAATTGCTTTGGAGTCAGTGCTTCAGCAGCTCGTGGCAAATGCGCCTCCGTGTCATGGATTCATCGGGGTGCTGGAGAAGGGGCTCCACCCCACGCTGCCCACGGGGCTCGGACACCAACACCGGCCACCAAACGGGGTGTCCCCGGGCCTGGCCGGGGCCACAGGGAGCTGTTTCCGACCCCTGAAGCTGTGGGGCCCTGCTGTGGGTCCGGAGCTGCCGTGTGACCGCAGCTTGGGGCCACCACCAGCGGTAAAAGTGGCTCAGGAGGCAGAGACACCGAGGGTACGGCACGGGGGAGGATTTCCACTCCTGCCCTGTGACAAACTCCTCTGCTCTTCAGAGCACGAGCATGGGTGCTGCAGGATAAATTAAACACACCCTGCCAGTCCCCGTGCCGGTGACACGGGAGAAGCTTCACTTTCCCAGGTAACGGATGTGGCCATAAGTACTTTGCAACCATATGGTGATTATGTTTAATAAAGGACATTTTCTGTAATTAAAGAGTTTTATTAAGGCGTTATTAGCCCTTTAAGTTGAAAAATAGCTGAGCAGAGGTGTAATAGAGGTGCTAGCATCTGTATTGGGTGAGCAGATGGAGGGGAAGCTCCATCCTTGAGCCGGGAACCGCGGGGCTTGGCTGGCAGCGGTGACATGTGGCACCTCGTGTGTGTCACTGCCGGGCAGCTCCGGGCATAGAGGGGCTCAGGGCAGTGCTGTGCTGGTCCCCCCTGATGTGTGAGGGTCTGGCACCCTGCTGGCACCCACAGGACCCGGAGTGCAGCCAGGACACTGCCGCACCACGCCGGCAGCTCCTGCTCCCCTTCCCGTGCGGATTTGAATAAATCAGCGTGGCCTCATCTCGGGCACTGCTGTCTCCAGCTCAGGCACATCAGCCTGGGCAGCCTGTTAGGAGGGCCCCGGGCTGCCACCTCTGCCTGTAAATCAGGATTAATGAGACGGCGGAGGGAGCTCCAAGCCCGGCACAGCCGTGCCAGGCTGGAAGCGGGGGCTGCCTCCGTGTCCCCAGGCAGGGACAGTGCCACCACCGTGCCAGCACCTCACCCTGCACGGCTGTGGGTCCTCTGAGGTGTCAGGGCTGTCCCACGGCCGGTGCCATCACAGCACTGGCAGTGCCACACGGCTGGGGGCGCCTGGCACACACAGGGGAACAGCTGACCTGAGGGTGGCATCCTGCATCAGCCAGGCCCTGGCAGCCAGAGGGCCAGGCTGGAGCA